>CAEFZY010002698.1:0-22125 GCA_903066815.1 Brachyrhaphis roseni
TCTTCATAGGCCTCCTAATGAGCAATCATTTGATCCAGGTGCGTTAAACCAGGGAGAGAACTAAAACATGCAGGATGCCGGCCCTCGAGGACCGAGTTTGGGGACCCTTGGTTTAAATTCACTGAATTGAGGTTCTATGTAAACATGAATTATTCCCTGAATTTTAGCAGAAAGAGGTTATATTGCTATGAATTTATAAACGAGTTATTAAAAACCAGTGGGGGAGCACTTGTCCAGATGGACCTGATATTTTAGCTGCACAAACCGAGATGGACATTGTTCATTACTGCATATGGATGATATTAAATGTGTTAACTTTAACAGAAGACCATTCTTTATTTTGGTGCCATATTTTCTGCTTCCATGTTGCTGTGGTAAAGTTGTGTTGATGAAGGCCGGTGAGAGCTGTCTTAGCCTGCCTGATCAGAAATCTGAAACCTGCTAGCTTCTTAAAGTTTACTCCACTCCTGAGGAGTTTCAGCTGATGCAGGATCAATATGTAGACTCTAGTAGGTTCAAAATTATTCAATACAATTGATGTGAAAGCAAAGGATTGAACCTGAAAAAGGCAGTATAGAAACTTTCAAATGATTAAAAAGTTTCAAAAGCTTGTTCTGGTTCCAGTATTTTCAATATAAAAGGGAATTTCTGAAATGTTTTTGATGAAAGGTAGACCTTGTGCAGTGAAGTAAGCGTGTGCTCACACATTCACTCCGTTGACTGTTTAAATTTAGGTGGTGGAAAACATTATGTAGCAAAATAGTTTATTTAAAATTTCTATTAATCTTCTGGAAAATCTGAATTATTTTATTCCCGCCCAAAACCTCAACAGTAATGCCCACCTCTGTTGCTAATAGCAATGAAAAACTACAGAGAACAGAATGCTTAGTGACTGAAAACATTACAGCTCTATGTATATTTCACCTTTTATAAAAAAATGTTTTCTACATATTTGTTAAAGCTGTCAAAAACCAGTCAGAGCCAGGAGGAGGGTCTTAGCGCTGTCAATCAACCTCTAGTTCTCGCTGCTCAAAGTACTAACGATGGCGAAACAGCTTGTCTCTACAGGAAAACCGTTTATGCACCATAATTGGTGGGCATGTTAACTAGCCTTAGCATTCAAGATATTCAAGAGGAGGGAGGATAAGCAGCATCACACGGAGAGTTATTGACAGCACTAAGACTCGCTTCCTGGCTCTGATTGGCTGTTTTTAGTTAGCACAGGGAGAAAGCAGAGGAGCTTGATCCACCCCCTGCCCCACGGATTATGTCTCATACCAAACTGTAAAAAGTAAAACAATTTTTTTACTCAAACATCAGAAGTAATAATGAACCAGAAACATTGTGAGCATACATGACAAATGTTACATTTGTCAGTTTTTAAATGCTAATGAAATCTACATTTGTAGCAAATTATAAACATTGATGGAAATTATAATCGAGACCCATTGTTCATAAGTGTAATGACAAAAAATGTTAATTGTTGATGCCTGTATCTCTTTGGGGTGCGCCTCCTGCTGGCCTGGGAGTCATAATGGCAGGTTAGAGTGCTTATGCTTTGAGAGAAATCTGCATTTCATACTCCTGATGTATTTTATAGTTCAGCTGAAGTGGATTCTACTTTTCAGAACAGCAGCAGAGAACTGCTTCACATACCAGCAGGAACTACAGGTTAGATTAGAGAAGCTTCTGCAGATGTTTTGTGTGGCCAGTCGCTGCAGGTGCCCTCAGGTCACCCATCAGGTAGTTCTGTTTGTCTGATAGCGAGCTGTAAAGTGACCTTAGTCCACGTGCATGAGACTGAATGAATGGAGCTCTCCACAACCAGGAAGTGTGGCGTTCAGGGACGGAGCACGCGCAAGCAGAGTTTCCGCTGCTGAGGTGGGAGGAGAGGTGAAGGTGGAACCTGCAGAACTGCTTTGTCACCGTTTGCCAAACAATGAAGTCCTTTAGAGAGGGAGCCTCATCCTCCATGTCTGTAGTCATTAAGCGAACTGCGACTCCCACTGTGGAGACAAATGAATCACAGGCAGTTGTCTTCAAGTGGCTGTGGCCTCATCATGACAAGTGGTCTGCCGTTATTAAAGCATAAAAACATAAAACACTAGGTTTAGTCACCTTCAGCTTGTTTGCATCATCAACATGTCAGCTTTGAGTGGCTGTGGTAGTATATGCCTTTTCTTAAAGTTCATTTTCCATGCGTATTATGTAGATTTTTGAAAAAGTCATTTTATTCGGTTTAGGACTGTTGTAAAGGAATATTTTAGTAATCGAGTAATCTATTAATTATTCTTGCGATTAATCGAGTAATCGGATAAAAAAGGATAAAGTAAAACATTGGTAAAAGCTGCAGTACTCCAGGCATCGCGCCAGTCATTTTAAGGATGTTTATTGGTCCTCTGAAAAACGACAAAGACCCGGACATAATCATGAATCAATAAAATCCTCCCAGGCCGAACTCGAAAACTGGACGTTATGCTGCTAACACTTAGCTTTCGTCAACAACTCAGGCGGAAGTGAGAGCTCCGCGCAACGCAAGTAATAACCTGGCCAGAACACGGTGCATTAAATAATAAAATATAACTTAACGAAGCTTCAAGGCAGATACATTTTTCTCGAGGAATTTTAATAATCCAGATACTCGAATCACTTGAGGAATCATTTCAGTCCTAATTCGCTTTCACATCCTTTATCAAACTGAGTCCAGTATTTGTATATTTAATTACTGCACATTATTTTTATGCTACTGTCTTGTACAGTACGTTATTATTGGCTAGTTTTAATCTTTTTTTATCTATTGTTTTAACACTGTGTATCTACACACTGACCTGTCGTGATAACACATTTTGCTGGACGATAAATTGTCCCAGGAATTATTGCGATAAACGATATTGTTGTTTTCAGACCATTTTCAAGTGATATATTGAAAATGGAATAATAATTCAAGTTTGCTCTCTCATAGATAAATAAACTTTAATTTTGTAAAGAACTTAACACTGGATCTGGAAGATATTTTGAATATACCCAGATGCCCCAACAAAACAACCAAAAACAACACAGAAAAAACCCACACACAACCAAAAGCTAAAATGAAATTTAATTATATGTCTGTAAACAAAATTTCTATTCCAAAGCTATTAATCAAATCAGAATAAAAGTTCTCCAGCTCCTTTTAGTCTATTTTATTGCTTATTGCGACAGGTTTACATGAATTTCACCTTTGCTGTTTCTAATCTATTCCACACAAGATATGATAAAAATGTAGACTTGGATGGATAGAAGAGGTTGTCCTGTCTAAGCTCTGGTGGGTCTCAACATTGAAGTTGAATGTAATTCCTGTACAAATAAAGATTTGTAAGGACCATCATTCAAAAATATCATAAATCATGTCATATTGTGAAATAACCTTTCTTCCTCTTGTCTCTGTCTGCTGTGTTCACCTTCTTTTGGATCCTTCCTGTTGTGTTTCCTCCTCTACATGCATGCTTTGTTGCACCATGCTTTCTCTGTAGGTTATTTGTGTGTGAGGCTCACCACAGCGGTAGTTTTCATGACTTGACACTTGGGCTGAGGTCCAAACATCAGGAGACAAATTCATTAGACAGCTGGCTTTGTTTGTGCTTGGAGTCAGTGAGTTGGTGACCAGAGAAGAAGAATCAGTGTTGCGCCCTCTTTATAAATTTATCTCCTTTCTCTGCCGTTTGCAAAAAAAATTCAATTTTTGAAACACAAAAGTCAAAAATTCTCCACTTTTGAAACTCAAATTTCAAAGTTGTACCTGCAAAAAAAAATCTGAGATTAATCACTATTTCTGAGGTTTGTCTGGCAGTTTTTCAACTTTTCAAACTCGGAGATTTCCTTGTGGTTTTTTTCGTAGAAAATTTCTGAGATATTAAAAAATTCAGATTTGTTTTCTAGCAAATGTTTGACTTATCAAGCTCTGAAATTTTTGTTTTTCTTAAACATCTGTGATCTCAATCTCAGATTTTTTTATTTGGTGGAAATTTACTGCTTTTTTCTATTTACACTGCCCCACATATGCTGTAGTAGAAAATCAACAACCCACTGAATCATTTACACATTTTCCTCTTTTGAGAATGAGAGCAGACTGTATTACATGTTAATAAACTGAACCTGGAAACTATGTAACAATTAAAGCAATAGAATGACAGTAAATAATCGGTTCTGCTTCACCTGGATCCGAACGGCTCTGCGGTTCCGTCTTCCACAGCGTCTCGTCTAATGCGCCACCGGCTCAGGTGTTGCCTAACGAAGACTCATCCCAGTTCAGCCCAACCCGCCTCCAGCTTCATCAAGCTGAGTAAACAGAAACACCCCTGTGCAATATTTACCATCTTCTGTTGTCACAAAAACATTTAATTAAAATCACATTTCATCATATCTAAAGTTTATACTGGACTCTGTTGGCAGTTAGTGAACCGTTACCCTGTTCTAACAAAACTATTGATTTAACGCTACAGCAGATGACTGGTATAGATGTAAAAGGCCGCCACCAGTACTGAGGGTGTGTGTGCGCCCTACTTTACGTTACTACCTAGTTTGTCACTGTTCAGTTGTGGCTCAGAAGAAAAAAAAATCACACACCACACGTGTACAGCTAAAAATAAACCAAGGAAAACGGCTCCCAGTGCAGATATTTCAAGTCAGTCCCAACTTTGGAGAAAAATCAGTTGGGCTTCTTGTTGTTGGGGAGTGCATTTCTCTGGCCAGTAGAGTTATGAAAGGCAGATTTAAGGGTATGCATTCAATTTGTTTAGGCCACATGTGATGTAAATGGCACCCACAGGGTCACAGGAAGTAGGCCTGCTTTGTTTTGGTTTGGTGTAGTTAACTGTAGCCCTGAATGAGGAAATCTGTAGGGAGGGTGAGTCTATGTTGGGTTGTGTGCTGTAAGCATTTTTAAATGACCGATCCACCTGTGGACATTGTTGGTTGATACAGAGGCAGAGTTGGTGAACAGTCAATAGCTGTGGTTCACTACATCAACAAGCTCAATCTGTTCTGCAGGATAGAAAGTATGAGGATATTAAGGCTGCAAATAACTATTTTATTAATTGAGAAATCGAATAAAAAAAATATTGTGATAAAACTTTAATTTCATATCGCCCTCTCCCAGTGTTTGGACATAAATGACAGTCCATAAAGAGACCCAGTACACTTAGCAGGCTAATATGGACGCTGTGCGATCTCTAACCGTTCAGGCCGTTGAACAGATCAGTTGTCCCAACAAGATGTCCTTCATTACCTTATATAAATATTTAGTTTGCTGATGTTATTCAGGTAAAACAGGGTTTTATGAAAGAGGAGCACCAGCTTAGCAGTACCAGATCTGGCCGACAGCTCCCCCTGTCGGCCATATCGCTGCTGGAGCTCCATGTGAGGGTGTTGGTAGCATTTGGTAAGGTTTCTTCAGAAAGTGCTACAGGCCTGTGAAGAACAGCATGCCTGCATCTCAGAGGTTTCTGGTGAAACAGAAGAGGGTTACAGTTGTGATGTGGATTAACACTGATTCCATTATAATACCAGAAGAGAAAAGTTGTGTCTTCAGGGCAGCACTGTGCTAATACACCTTTCAGAAGAACTAATGCTAAGTTCTGCTTACACACATTAAAACAGAAACATGTTGATTTTCATAGAAGTTTTGAACTAAACATGAACGGATTAACATTTTAAGTGTTTCTGACATCAGCTAAATGTTTCCATCAGACATTGAGCAAGAGTTGAGGAAGTTCTTATTGAAAGTTGTAAAACTAGTGTGGTGCTTTTTGAAGTTAGTAATATTAGCTAATTGCTACATTCTCTGTATTCAGACAGGAAGGATCAAACTAACAAACTCTACAGCAGTGTTTGTGGTTTACTGAGATGGAAAAGGTCAGAGATGCAAAAAGTAGTTCACATGTCTGAACTACAGTTAGAAATGTGAAGGCATGAAACTGCCTTCACAGTTTCATGTGAAGGCGGTCATATTGATGAGAAGCTCAGGGTTAGCAGGGAACAGCCCACTCAACAAGTTGGTTTCATTTTGTTTTTTCGACTTGAAATATTTCATGTTTGATGTTCATCAAATCTGTGCTGAGTGATAGGAAAGAATGAAAGTATTCATTAAAATCAGACTTGATCTCTGTCAATTCAGATTTCTTTTTGCAATATGCAGCTTTAGTTAAAAGTAACATAATGGGCGTGCTGTGGTGACGTAGGGGAGGCCTTGAATCCTCGACGTGGCCGTCGTGGGTTCGACTCCCGGACCCGACGGCATTTGCCGCATGTCTTCCCCCCTCTCCTTACCCCCTTCCTGTCAGCCTACTGTCAAATAAGGGACACTAGAGCCTGCAAAAAGCCCCCTGGTGGGGGGGGGAGAAAAAAAAAGTAACATAATTAGCATATTAACTGTCATGTTGCATTCTTGCATATGCATTTTCTTGCTTCATTTTTGATGTACATACTTATTTCAGTTTATTTCATTTTACATTTATATTTATATAGAATTTTTTATTTGTATATATATATTTATATTTAAATTACTTGCAATTTCACACTTGTGTTTATAAATTTTACATCATTATTTGTGATGTAAATTATATATTTACATCACAAATTACTTATATTTGCTATAAACTTTGGATGGGAGGAGCCTGTCCACAGATAACCGATTTCCCTTTGGGGATCGATAAAGTATATTCTGATTCTGATTTATTTTCTGTGGCCACCAATAGTTTTGGGTTATGATTGAATCTGCTCTCATAGACAGCTCTCTAACATTTTCAGAAAAGAGACACTGAAATTCAGTCTAAAATGTGAAATTTAGGATTCCTAATTATACCTTCTGAACCATTTGAAAGTTTATTTTAACATGTTTGACAAGGTAGTCAACCTATTATTTTTGTCAGTTTATTTATTTTTTCCATTGGCTGTTGTACTCCTAATTGACCTGACTGAACAAATTAAAGTTGTGTTCACATGTTTGAAGCTTAAGATATTGGTGGATGTAAATGTGACGTACTGGTTCAGCGTTGTAAAATAAATGTGTAATTCACTATATTTATGTCTGTTTTTTAAAAAGCGAAACATCTTAAGTCAATTCAGCTCTGTTTTTCTGTAGTAAATCTCAGAAATCAGTATCGGATGTTTAAACTGTATCTTTGCAGTCTTACCATGAACATGATGGTCAGTGTGTCCGGCCCACATATAATAAGGCTTCAGATGTGGGTGGGAGCCACTGAGACGGGGTATATAGGTGTGGGGCGTGTAGGCCACTGGGTGGACCCTTCACATCCCACACACTCCGGTGAAATGGAATAAAGGGAGCTCACTGTCGTTCAACTTTGAGCACTCCTGAAGCTTTTCTGCTTTGTGCCAGGGGAGAAACCACAGCTGTCAACGAAAATGGTTTCCACTCTGACTGATCTGTGGCTGCACAGTCACACTCTTTATTTACTTTTTCCTCAATTTACAGCATTTCCTTCAGCTAAAGTGGCTCCTCTGTTAGTCTGGACCCCAGCTTTCACAAATAATATCAAAGTTCCATATAGCTATTGATTATTTTTTTGTATTAAATATCTGAAATGCTTCCAAACTGGTCACATGTCCTTTCCTGTTTTATTCACAGTTTTCACGTCATGTCCTTGTTTATTTTTATGCAGTTATGAGACACGGTAAAGAAACCTGAAACTGCTGCTGTGCAAGTTACTCAACAGGTTGTTGCTAGGTAACCAATGAGTGAATGAGTTAATTGATGCCTCCGGCCTTCTTTAGCACCCAGTGAGAGGTTGAGTGGATAACATCTTTCCTCTGCTTACATCCCCCAGAATGCTGTGCGGTTTAGAGCAACGATTGAATATTCTATCAGATGTGTTATCAGTTGATATTGATCACATGTCTATCACAATATATATTTTTGATTTACTGTCCAGTTCTTCTCATGATCTTGTTGCTAGGTTACCACAGCACCTTTCTTTGGGTTCCTGACTGCTGCAGACCTGGATCTGCAGCTCCTGAGATGCTAGAGGAGAAAATGCTCACATGCTGCTTAATTAGACCGGGTCATAATGTTATGCCTGATCAGTTGATGTTTGCTTTGAACTCAGATTTGATTAGATGCAGGATTTGTCTATTTAAAGGGAGCAAATTCAAAACTATTCAGTTGCTATCTTACTTGAAACAGTAGTTATGTAGTTTAGATGTATCAATGGAGAAAAACAATCAGGAGTTTTCATCTTTTTGATTTCCTCGTGTTTTCTAGATGAATAACTTGCATTGTGAGCTATTTTTAAAGTTTTATATCTGTGTTAGTGTTTGCAGCATGTGTTTGGCTATGTGATGTTAACTCAGACGACCCTCCTCCTGGTCCAGGGTTGTATCGCTGCAGGCTAACCACTTCCTTTGCTTCTTTAAATATCTTGCTTCTTGAACGGAGCGCATCTCTGAAGCAGCATCAAGTAATAATCTAGGTTTACTATTTTTACTTTTTTTTTTTTTACATTTTACTGGAATTACAGACATGTTCATTCTTTAAAATTAGATATAGTTTTTGAAATAGAGATAATAAATTATGATTTGAAATGTGGCTGCCAAATGGATGATCAGAGGAATGACGGGTTCGTTCGCACACACTCTGTCAGCGGTGAAGGAAGGTGAGATCAGAGCGGTGTAGTGTGTGTGTGTGTGTGTGTGTGTGGTGTTCTTCTAGGCATTCTCTGCCCTCTGTGGTAACAACAGAGCAGTCTAATCTGACTCTTGAATGAAATGCTATCTGCTTCTCTCTGTTATCTGCTGCATCAGCCCAGCTTCACAGTCACTCCACTTCCTCCATAGAGGAAAACATGAAAGCATCTGGTATTTTAGGCCTAACTGCTTCTCCTGCTCTGTAGCTGGGATGTTCCCCCCTCTGCCTGATGGGATGAAGACTTATTTATGGTAGAAGGAGATGAGAATCAGCTGAGCAACAATTAAAACCCAGTCTGAAGTAGAAATCTGCAAATCACTGACTTTAAGGTGTGTGCGCAGCAGAGGAACCAAAGTGGACGTATAGTGTGTGTTGAAAGGAAATTGCACGTGTGCAGAACTTTGTCGATATTCCGATATCAACAAAACAAAATTTCACAATTGCGGCGTTTCCATTAAATAAGAAACGCGATTAAAATCACACATAAATAAATTTGCTAAAAAACATCCCCTACCACTTCCTGTGGTCGTCTTTGTCGTTTCTTCCAGTAGTAGCGTCCCGTTGTTAATCACGTGATGCAAAAAATGTGTTTCCATTGCGTTTGCCGATTATCGATCTTTAAAAAGCCTGACCTGTTGATTCTGATTTTGACTACCATTTTTTTTGTCTAAAATGTTTCTAAATATAGCAATAAAGTTGCTGAGTTGGCAACAGTAGGGTGACTATTGTTAATTGAACGTCCAGACATGACCTGGTGGGCCGGTCTGCCAGTCGAACATCTCTCACAGGAGAGCAGAAGAGGACAGTGGTTGATTTTTAGACCCTTGCTGAAGCAGATAAGATCAGGGATAAGATCGGCTTCACGTGTAAGTATCGGCCGATCATCGATCTTCCAAAATTAAGAAAATAGGCACTGATAAATTGACCGGCGAATAAATTGGTTCTCCACATTTCAGTGGTCCTGAAGTTGGATTTTTCATGAAAGCTCAGGCTCTCTGACTTAACCTCCGTCTCTCCATCAAAGCAGTGCTTTGTGTGTTTTAACATGCAAATATAACTGAATTCAAATGTGTATTCAGAGCAAACAGTTATAAAACCTTCAGCCTGCTGCTGCTCCCTACCCCCAGTCCACCCATAGGGAGCTGTGTTACTGTTCTCAGCCACTCCTGAGCTCCTTTGTTAAGCAGGATTTTAGGAGTAGCAGCGGAAACTCCGGTGACAGCTCAGGATAAAACACAGGAAGCCTGTTCGGCTGGAAGGAACTACTGCTGACCACTTCCTGGATCTCATTCCAGGATTTCCCCAATTTTTCAACACTGCATGTTTAGGCAAATTTCAGGTTTGTGGTTCCGAAAAGGTTTACTGTAAAGCAGTACAAGATTTCAGGCTTGAGGCTACAGAATTTAATGGTATGTGAATAATACAGGAATGCATGTTCTGGTAATGAATTATTGTTTTCATGTGGACTGTTTTCATCCATTTAAAGATTTCTATTTTGGGGTTCCTTAATCTGAAGACCAGAGCATGTCATAAATTATTAAAGCCTTTAAATGTGTTCTGCTGAAGCTGTTATCCTGTGATAAGTTGTTTCTCCACCATTAGCACATTTGGCATTGAGTACATCGGGTTGATTGACAGCACTAAGACCCTCCTCCTTGCTCTCATTGGTTGTTTTTGGTCGGGAGCGGTGAATTTCTTCAACTGGCAGTAGTAGCTCATGAAGGAGGTGGAGGAGATTGATCTTTTCACTTATTATGTCTCATATCATAATTGTCATGACATAGTGACAGCTTTAACAAATATGTATAGCACATATTCTTTATGAACGTTAATACTGCAGCTTTAAGAATCGTACAAAAGTACATAATTCCTCACTGTGTCAAACAAACGTTCCTCAAAAGTGTCTGTCTCCTGTGGATACTAAAACCGGATCGTGAAAGCGGATTAAAACACGGCAACAAACTTCTGACCAATCGCATAACACTTGACACAGAGCTCACCAGTTTGTTGCCACTTGTTTTCTGGTGTCAAGTTTGGCAGGCGGTTGCCTCCCAGAGCACAGATGTATTCAATCCACTGGTTATTACACTCATAGTGAAGAGTTGACTCTGTAGATCTTGACTGATGTGAGGACGTTGCGCTCCTGGACTTGACCAAGATAAATAAATGTTTGTTCCAACTGATAAGTTGGAAGACTTTAAGGCTTCTGTTGTTTAGGTGTGGATGAAGTCAGTGGACACTAGAGGTGGAACCTATTAAAAACCGTTTATGTCTGCTAACATTCGCAACATGTTCAAATCACTCATTGTTATTTGAACATAGCTAAATCTTTTATATGGATCCTTTCACATGCAGCTATTTCCCCTGGCTGGCAGGGAGGGTCTTCATGTCTGAAGTCTTATTGCGGTCCTCCATGGACCAGGTCAGGCTGAAATTCCTCACTAATGACTAATCCTTATCTCTTCCCTCCTTCACCTCCCTGGTCCAGACGCCCTGATCACATGTTCAGGCACTAGTAAGCAAACAAAAAAAAGACATGATCTTGACTCTGGTCCACATCTCAAGAAAAACCAACTCTTCCACTTCCTGCTCTTTGCATTAATCAAAGCTGTACTGATTTCCCTCAATGCCAAAGCTGTCTTTTCTCACAGGACGACCTGTTTCAGTAGCTTGATTCAGTATTTTTAATCCTCTACATATTGAGGATTAAAATGAGTTAAACTTGCTGGAGCTAAGAGACTGCCTCTGGGCTGAGACTCAGTCTAATGAGGGCCGTTTCCGCAGAAGCCCTTTCGTTTTGTTGACAATAGCAGTCAGCCTTCAGTTTAAACTAGATGGGGTGATAGTGTGTGTGTGTGTATTAATGTGATCTGACCCTCTGTTGGTTCCCCTGATGTAGCAGTGTATGTCTGCGCTAACATTTGGTTCTCTAAATACAAACAATCAGTTTATGGTTTGTTTTTGCCACTGTTTAGTCTTCATAGTAATTGATTTTGGTTTACAGGTGTTGCTATACTGCAGGTTATTGTCTGTTTGTCAGATCTATAGAGCATAATAAAGTTTTGGCTACAGCCAAGGAAGCTTTCATGTCAGATGTTTGAATCTGCCTTTGCTTGGCTTTTCAAAATGGAAGAAAAGAAAAGTCTGATGACTAATAAGAGGTGGAAAATGGCACCCACCAGATGCATTTCCATTTCAAATATGTGCAAAACTTTGTCGATATTCCGCTAATGTCGACAAAAACACAATCTTGCAGTTGCGGTGTTTCCATTAAATAAGAAACGCAATTAAAATCACGCATGAATAATTTTGTTCATGCAATAAGTCATCAAAGTCATACCGCGCCATCGTCCTCCATCCTGTCGTCTTCTTCGACGTTCTGCCAGTAGTGACATCCGTTTGTTTGATGTGAAAAAGCTGTTACTATATCAATTTAGTAAAACGCACAGATTTGGATACAGCTGAAAATCCACATCATCTTAGCGAAAAAAATTTTTTATCCAAAGAGTTTTTTCAAAGTTGCTGTGTTTCCATTAAGCAGATTTATTTTCGGAATTCCATTTTGCACAATTGTATGATTGAAGGAAGCGCAGCGACTGTTGCACAACTACTCCTCTAAATTCAAATTAATTTGGTTTTGATTTGCAGTTCTAGAGAAATTCCTTATTCTAAAATTAGATGAATTAACAGTTGTACAATCTGTGACGGATGCAATAATTAAACTGGTGTTGTTTTTCTGTCATATTGGAGCTAAATTAAAGCGTGCCTTCCATCATATGTTGAGCTTCCTGACTGCTGGAGCTGTTTCTCTCCAAACCATGAGTGTTTAGCAGCAGCTTAGTGAGATTGATATTTGAATATTGTCATATCACGACTCATCTGTCGAGTCTCTGCTGATGCAGAGCACAGCCTCTTATGGATGAATAAACTAAACTGTGTTAAGTTTGACAGGATGGCTTGTTAAAATAATTTCACTTAAGAGAGCTGTTGAAAATGTAGGCCAGCAGTGAGCAGCACAGCCACTCTGCCACCATGAGAGGTTTCTTCCTTTAATTCACATTAACATGAATGCGGTCATCCTGGCTTGTTACATAAACTGCCATTTAAAGTCCTCATGTCTTTAGTCCTAATTTACTGAATTGCTTGTTTCTTTCATGCAAAATTAGATTTTCATATCTTTGTACTTACCTGAAAACTACAAAATCTCTTCAAACCTTCCACAATGGCTCTTTATATTACAAATAATTAAAGGGGACTTATACAAAATTCGCTTTGGATGTTTTTGCTCTTCCATCTGAGTCTCTACTGCTTCTAAAAACAGTCCAAACGCTAAAAAGAACCAGTCATCCTTTTTCTGGAAACAAGTTCCTTATTTCTTGGTGTCTGGAAAACAAGCCATTTAAAAAAAAAAAAAAATCTCCTGATTTTTAAGTCGCTGCTGCTGAATCCTTCATCTTCATGCTGGTCCAGAATGCTCCACTTCTGCTTCTGGGTCTGACTCAGTCAAACATTCACCTTTGTGCGTCTGTTTACAGCCATTTTGCGAGTGCGAACATCGACTTGGGGGCGGTGGGGGAGAAAAGGGGCGTGGTCAGCAGCAGCTTATTTGCATAAAAGTGACAGAGGCCTAAAACAGTTAATTCTGAATGGAGCTCAAAATAGGCAGCAGTGACCAGGTGAAATCTCGTTATCAGAGAATGACTTTGTGCAAAAATGTAATAAATATGTTTTCTCTATACCATAGACCAGTGGTGCCCAAAGTGGGTCCTGGAGGTCCGGCATCCTGCATGTTTTAGTTCTCTCTCTGCTTTAACGCACCTGGATCAAATGATGGCTCATTAGATGGCCTAAGAAGAACATTGACATGCTGAGGAAGTTACTACCACCAGGGAGAGAACTAGAATATGCAGGATGCCGGCCCTTGAGGACCCACTTTGGGCACCTGTGCCATAGGCCGACCCTAAACTGTTGAAAAGATGCATAATAGATCCATCCCCTTTAAGAAACAACTAATGTATTTAAATCTAGATGCAGAATGTAGCAGATCTTAAGTTCTTTTTTCGTTTTTTTAAATAATTGCATTGAATTTCCACTACAGAATGACTAACGGTAGGAGCAATCTGTATTTAGATCCAATCCTCATAAGTTTTGGATTTTTTTTTTTTTTTTTGGAGCAATTTCAATTTTCCATGGGAAAAGTATTTTTAGTAGTCTTTTTCTTACTTTTATTTTTTTTTAAGGTTTAACATTAGCTGCTCCTTAGCTGGATCTCTTTAGCTGGACTGAGGGGAAGAAGAATGACTCTCTGGTCTGTAGAGGCTGCAGACGGCTGGTCTGGAGGAATTCAGAGCTTTCCTAGGAGTTCCAGCCATATTCAGCACAGAGTCACATTCAAGTCCTGCTGCATTGTCATGGTCTCAGTCAGGCTGTGCATTTAATTTTAAAATGATTAGAAATGACTCTATGGCAGGATAATTGCTTATTATTCTGCGTTTCTTTCTCATTTCACATTAAAACGCTTTTAGTTTCATCAAAACTGCTGTGTATTGCAGATTTCTGCCCAGGTCCCTCTTGAAAATGAGATCCAGATCTCAACGGGGTTTACCTGGTTAAATAAAGGAAATTAAAAAAAAGATAAAAAGATTTTTTTTAAAATTCAGAATATTTGTGTAAATGGGCAAAGTATTCATTAATGTAATTGTGTTATGCCTCAGGTATTAATTAGTTGCAGATGGGCTAGTTTAGCATCTGCTTCCTGTTTATTTATAATATCCCATTTTTACTCAGTCTGAAGGCTGAATATCTGTTCGGGTTTCAAGTGTGCAGCAACTAGTTAACACAGTTTGACTGGTTTATCTCTCAGATAAAGTTAACGCACAGTTCATGTGTGATTCATTCGGCCTATCAGCAGCCTTTGTTGTTCTCCATGGAGACGAGAGAAGCTTGTTGTGCCGCGTGTTTCAGCCCAGTGGCTGCTGAGCCGCTCAGCCATGATTAATTCAGGCAGACCTCTGGAGAGGAGAGCCAGGCAGGGTTACCCAGAGATCTGGTGTCTGGCTGCCAGGATCACACCGCCGTCTATGGAGGACATCAGGCTGCAGCACCTGGAGAATGGCAGACATGCACGGGACGACCTAATACTGACACGGCCGCAATTATTGACATCATTAGATCGACATGACTGGATTTATTGTTTTAAATCGCTAAAGTTTTTACTCTGTTAGTTTCTTGGAGCTTTTTCATTTCAGGCTGTGTGGAACTTTGATATTCTGTTTTAGGGATGCAAGTTATCAATTGATGAATTAATGTAAAGTTGATTGAGCTTCGCATCGTCTTTCCATAACATGTAGGGCAAATCTAAAAAAATGTTGACATTTCAAACTCAGGAGGTTTTTTTTCTTGAAAATTTCTGAGATTAATCTCAATGCTACTTTTTTTTCTTGCAAATTTTTAACTTTTGTTTTCACCTTAACTGTTCGTTGTTTTTCAGTTTCATTTAAAGAATTCAAATGTGGGTGACAAGCCTATGCAAAACAAATGAGATTAATGAGACAGATATATTTGTGTCAGTGGTGAATAGGGGTACACTGATCCATTTTTTTTTACTACCGATACGATGTCAGATTTTTAGTATCAGCCGATACGACTTGTTCCAGAAAACAGAGCTAAATTGACTTCCAGTGTTTTTTTTTTTTTTTTTTTTTTTTTAAACATAAATATACTGAATTACAAATGTTTTTGATAACTGCACCACTACAGCAGACCAGAGCTTCACAAGCTTGGTCAAACATGTAAAAACAACTTTAATTTGTTCAGGTAGTGCAGTTAGGAGTAGAACAGCGAATGTTAAGTAAATAATAAACTGACAAAATGGGTTGACCACCTTGGTCAAACATGTAAAAATAAACTGCAACAAACCTTCTTTTCAAATGTCACAGAAAGTGAAATGAGGAATTCTAAGAGTAATGTAAAATACATAATAAATCATAATGTAGCTCAGAGCACAAAGCATAGAATTACACTGAATAGATGTGACCTATTCAGTGTGGATGCGGCAAATTGTCACTGATACCCAATCTAAAAAAATTTTCATTATGAGGACCAATACTGATATCAATGTCGGTGCATCTCTAGAAGCAGGAGGGTCAGGTTTCTGCACACACTCCCTCACACAATGAGAAAGTGCCCCAAGGTCATGGAGCAGTTCATCCTCAGCTCAGAACTCCTTCCTGTTCTCAGGCGGTGACAGAATGTGTCTGAAATGATCCCAATCATCCCAGCTTTCCTTCCTCTGGTTGCCACTGCAGTGAGACTCCAATGTCAGCAGCCAATTAGCCCCCCGTGTGTTGCCCCTCAGTCAGCCCACCGTGATGGATGAACGACTCGGGCGCCGCGTCAGGCTCATACATCACCTGCTGTGGTAAAATGGCACCCGAGGCTCTCCACCACCAACTTACTAATACGAGTGTTTGTCATTTCTGGATGAGTCACAAAGAGTTGGACACAGAATTGTCATCAAAAAATTGAGTATAGACAGTGCAGATAAATTTATGATCAATTTTAGCAGACAGTAATGGCCTAAATCAAGTTTTCCAATGTTGAGCATTTGCACCTTTGAAGAACTAGACAGATCCAATGCCAGCTTGTTTTGCTATTGAAACATATGTAGTGATGTTTATTTGATTGGACGATCAGACATTTTGAAGAAGTGAGACTTGATGCAGACCGCCTACATCTCCCTCCTGTACTGTCAGACTGGTTCTAATTACAACAGTGTTTAAAGCAGCTCCATTCATGAAGTGCTAATTAGTAGAAAGTTGTCCCAGGAGACCAGCAGGATGCACAGACGTCTATCAAACAACTTTTCATTAAGAGTGGATGGGTTCTGCAACCAACAACATTTTCAACGCATTATTCAGTGTCCCCTGGTGAATATAATTTGCATTTTAAAGTTCTTACTACTTCTGATTTTAGTAAAAAAAAATATTTCAAGGAAAGGAATAGTTTTTGCCTTCAATAAATGTCAGTTTCATTTATAGTCATTTCCCTTATCTTTTGAAATATGTTCATATTTTGAGATGATGTGGTTAAGCTTTAGATAACTGTGTGACTGGAGCGCTGCGGTTGTTCAGGAATGGATTCAATACGCAGAAAGGAATTCCTTGTAGCTGAATATTTATCAGTAAAAATGAATAAATTAAGATGTTTCTTTTCCCCTAGAGATAAACTGTTTGTCTTCCCAGATCTTCCAATTGCAGCAACAGGAGTAGCTTCCTCTGTCATTCTGTTTGCTGCATTAAATGAAACCTTCCTGCTGTCACAAGGGTGGATTCTGAACACATTCTAACCGTATTAATTTGTTATTTCCCTTATCGTTTTCTATTAGCAGGGGCAGATGATAAAAACGTTGCCGCGGCTATTAAACCGCGACAGATGATGACATTTATAGCTCATCCATTTCATTTCAGACACAAAAGAACACCAGCTCTTTGCAATAAATAAGTAAATCACTGTGGCCCTCTGCCCTGATACAGATAACTGTATAGTTCATGTGTCATAGCTGGGGGCTCCGGGGTTCGCTGGAAGATAACAGCTGATCTGGAAAATGAAACGTGTTCCTTTTTTTATTCTGATGTCATGTTATTAAAAAACATGATATGGAAAACAATGCGTGATATCAGTGGAAGGTTAACATCTCTGCTGCAGTTGCAGGATTCCTATTGAATAAGCTGAGTGCATGCCGCTGCAGCCCTGAGCGCTGTCTGACAGGTTGCGTCAGCCGCTGTTAGCGTCCCAGCTCCTCCTGCAGGAACAGCAGAGCGCCGAGTTCTGCTCCCACTGGTTGTTGACGTTTGGCTTGACGGCTGCATTTGATGCGTCTTGTTGACCCCGTGTCTCAGTAGCTGCGTTTCCATTACAAATGTGTGCAAGTATTTGTCTATTTTCTGGTAATATAGACAAATGATCAGAAAAAATACAACTGTGGTGTTTCTACTAAATAAGAAATAAAATCAAAATCACACGTGAAGAAGCTTGTTCACGCGATAAGTCCAAAATTATAATAGTGACTGATATAAACTGTTATCATGGGAATAATGCTGATTTATTATGATAAATTTCAGTCATTGATGTTAATTTAAAAAAAACCCGACAGTATGACTTTTTTTTTTTTGCTATTTTCTCTACTTTTTGTTCTACTATAGCATCAATAAAATCAGTAAATACAAATATCTGACTAAATGCTGTTAATGTGTGTAATTTAGTGATATAAATCAGTCTTTTTCAAGTAAGAAGCGTCCTGAAGAAATTTATTTCAGATGAAAACACTTTTCAAGAACAATACTTTTGCTTGTGGTGTTATGAATGCTATGCATTCAGGCACCGTCTTACAAACTATTTATTACCAATAAAAAGTAATAGTTTTTTTCTAATATATTGCGATAAAGTTCTAAGTCCACATCACCCATCACTATTTGTAGCATCCAGCTGTTGATCATGCGACTTGTGTGATATGACTTAAAAACTCTCATTGTAGCACAAAACCTTTTTTATCAAAATAAAGTTTTTCTTTTTCAGACTGCTTCATTACACGACTTTATTTTTGTAATTTCTATTTGCGCAATTTAGTGGCTAATGGAAACACAGCTATTGTTAACTGTAGTTTGCTGCAAGGTACAAATAAAGATGGGCTTTCTGAACTTAATGCACGACCATCTAAGTACTGCTTTGGAGTACACTCTATTTTAAAAAAAATTATTGTAAGAGTACATTTTCCTCTTCTATCTCTCTCATAGCTGTTGGATCAGCAGTTTTATCAGCAGACCAGTGACTCTCAGGCAAATGTGTGTTTATGTATGTTTTCTATGTGTGTGTTTCTGTCTCCAGCTGGTCGGCGGTCAGTTTGACCTCGAAATGAACTTCATCATCCAGGAGCCAGAGAGCATTGTGTGCATGGTGGAGCTGCTGGACAAGTGTGAGCCCACGTGTCAGGCCGAGATCTGGAGCATCTTCACTGCCATCCTCAAGAAAAGTGTGCGGAACCTGCAAGTGTGCACTGAGGTGGAGCTCATCCAGCTGGTGCTGCACAGGATTTCCACCACTGACAGCATGATCGCAGGTATAGGGGAAAATGTCCTTTTATTTGTTTTTGCTACATTTTCACTTCCACTTTTGGCACATTATCATTCAATCTGTTGAGCCTTTTTAAGATGCAAATGAACAAAAAATGCAGTTCCTTTTTTGAATAAGAAAAACATTTTATTGCCTAAAATAGAGGAAATGTCTTCAGTTGAAACATATTTGTAATGTCAATATGTGAAAAGCACAGGCCTTTCTGCTTGCTTTGACATCAATACAGTGTACTGCTGATCTGATTATTTTTGGTTTACTGAAGGTACTGAATAGATTTTTTTTTCTTTTTTTTTTTATCACAAAATCCGAACCAAGTGAAGCTATATATAAAAAAAAAGAGTTCTGGGCAGAATGTATTTACAGACGGACTTTTTTTTTTTTTTCATATTTTTAATTCAAAATGTGTATCATTTTTGTATAGTTTTGTTATTATGGCTCTGGTTGAGTTATTCTTCCAGCAAATTGCCTTTTTTGAGTCTGTATAAACACTTGGCAGACAATGACTTCCATTGGTTCTAGCTGTCAGGCTGTCAGCATAACACGCTAAATCTTAAATGTATGGGTGATATTTAAAAGAATACGAGACGGGTTGTTTTGCTGCTAATTATCAACACTATGTCAATTAGATAGTCAGGAAATGTTATAATTTTTTTTAAAAAAAGGGAGAGGGTAAGTAGGTCAGTTATGCTAGCTTGACTATGACAACTTGAACACGTAGATGTGCTGTAGAATTTGTTGTGTTTCGGTTCAATTACAAAAATAAATGAGGCGACCTACACACACACACACACCAACTATGTGATGGATCATCACTTGAGCAGGTGTTTAAATTAGCTAATTAATATCCAGTCTGTTCAGTCACTTAATAATCGCAAAATAAACTTCAAAACATAAAACTGTCAGAACTGTCTGAATGTTCTGTTCTTTGTGCGGGAAATGTTTGAGAGTTTTTTGGTGTTAAAACCTGATAGATTAGTGTTGCTGCCGGTCAGTTGCTATGGCAATGAGTCTGTGTGTCACAGCTGACAGCGAGAAAAAAGTGAGGGGTTTTGAATCGTTCTTCAAAGGTTTTTCAGCATTATTTTTCTCTTTGCTGTGGCACACTGCACTAAATTAGTAATACCTCCATCTCCAGGTTTCATTTTGCTAACAGAATTGTTCCACTGGCAGCGCGGTTATGAATGACAAGTCAAAGAATCGTCTTTTTGCCCCCCAGCATTGTGCACATGCGCTAAATTTCCAGATGTAAACAATAACTTTAGGCATGTCTATACTCCGGTCAACAATTAATCGGTTCCAAAATTAGTTGAAGACTATTTCAATAATCGATTAATCATTCCAGCCTTTGACTTTATGATGTTGTTTGTTCATCAATGTTCTCTAAACAGCGCTGAGGCCTCTATTGAGGATCATTGATCATTGACAGTCTTCAGTGAAGACTGCTCACAGGTTTTGGTTTCACATTAGCGACCCACACACTGCAGTTAAGAGATTTGCTTAGCAGCTTGTGTTGCTGCACCTTAGTGATGCTCCTGTCACAAACAGTGTTTCCTAGGGAGGTGTCCATGTATTTAGATGTAGGGTGAATTAGTTGAATACGATGTCTGAAAAAGTGTTGAGCTGAACCTTAGCGGAGGCAGACCAGTGACCCAGATGAACACGTGCAGAACGCTGGCTCAATAAAATTCAGAACCGGACCGACTGGTTGGAGTTTAAAGTCCACCACTCTAAAGGCAGTTCATTTGTGGCCAGGGAAGCACTTCCCTGTCCGAATAGTGCTGCAGGATTGTGTTTATCAAGTCAATAATTCCCCAGCTCCTCTGCTAGAAGCGTGCTGCAGCTAAGATGCATATTTCACCTGTAGCAGCTAAAGACACAACCTCCCACAGAGGAGTCAGCAGAGTAAGATTTGTGGAATTCTCTAACAAACTTTATGATTCTCTCCCCGACCCCCAGTTTGTGACCTCATGACCTCACCCTCCAGTGCTGCATGTATTGATTGATGGTGCAGTGCTGACTGAGTTACAGTGTTCAGTCTCGGTCTCAAGTGTCAGAGAAGCATTTTGCACATCTGCAGATCCGGAGGGAGTCCATTTTTGTGCTCAGTGACCTCTGTCCAGCGTGAGCAGCTCTGTCCTCCAGTGGTTTAGTCACATCAGGCAACGCTGATTAAGTTTCCTTAAAGCATAGCTAACAATCATCCACTCATGTTTCTATCACTAAAGACTGCTTTCATTCATATTTACATATGGTAACACTTTGCAGCGTTATATTCTATAGATATGCTATTGTGACTATGAAGCCTCACTTCACATCAGACTGATAAACTTTTAATCGATTGATAGCACCAATTTAAGGTAAACTCATTTACCTTGTGTCTCATCAGTTTCTGTGTTTTCATCAGGCCAGGTCTAATCCTTGTTCATTTCCAGCTGTAAACCCCATTCTCTACCTTGTGTATCTGTGTGTGTGTATTGCAGACCTGCTGGTGGACATGTTGGGTGTGCTCGCCAGCTACAGCATCACAGTAAAGGAGCTTAAGCTTTTCTTCAGTAAGCTGCAAGGGGAGCAGGGCCAGTGGGTGAGTCAGAGTCCTAATGTGGTGATGTGCTTTAAGCATTTCCTGCTCTTTTGACGCTCCGCCTTCGGAAAGTCATCACAACAATGCTCCTCTGTGATGTCATTTTTAGGAATATTGCACTGAGAAATAGTTCCTATAATGAGCTTAGCAGACTCACAGTTCCAACAGGTGTTTGCTAATTGCTTTTGGCTAGTCTGAAGGAGTTAAGTAAAGTTAATTTGTCTCAATTATCAACTTTGCTGGTGCAAATATAAGCTTATATTACTGTTTAAAAACAACAATTAAAATTAGTAGAATGTAAACCTCAGTGTTTTTATCCACAAAACCAAACCCAGTTGCTACACACACTGGTTTCCAGGACAACCATGATGCGTCTAGTTTTTTGGTGAAGAGTGACAGTAACTCACAGGCCGGTTTCTGTCCTCAGCCGCGTCATGCCGTGAAGCTTCTGTCAGTGCTGAAGTACATGGCTCACAGGAACGGTCCGGACTCCTTCTTCAGCTTCCCTGGGAAGAATGCAGCTGTGAGTACCCTCCACACACAGACGATGAAAAGTATCTATGGCAGAAATTTAATGTTTTTATTCCTTGTTGGACTTGAGGTTCTTCTCTGTCACCATCTAAAACAGTGTTTCCCAATTCCAGTCCTCAAGGCCCCCTGCCCTGCATGTTTTAGGTGTTTCCCTTCCGCCACACACCTGGATTGAATATGTGGCTGATTAACAGGCTTC
>CAEFZY010002703.1:0-104061 GCA_903066815.1 Brachyrhaphis roseni
TTAATAGTAAATAAATAAATATTGTGAAGGGAACATTAAAAACGTTTGTTAGGATTGTGTAGGAAAAACATTGATATATTTTATAAATACAGTGTTTTGTGGTCAATATAATTTTACCATTTTATTAATATGGGTTGCCAGTTTGGATAAGGCTTCCTATCAAGCTATAAGAATGGTGGAAAACATGCTAACAAAATGCCTGCAGCCCAGAGGCAGTTCTCGACACAGGCTAATAGAAGTGGCTCTTTGGCCACTTGTACAAGTTTATGTCGGAGGGGACGTGACATGACGTGCTCAAAAATATGTAGTTGCGCCCCTGAGTGCACACACCTGATGTTGCTCACAGTGGTCGTCAGTGTGCTCAGGGAGGCTGTGTGTATGCCCAGCTACATGAAAAATTAGAGGGAACATTGCTTAGAATCCAAGTTTTAGGTTGCAGTTAAAAGATGTTGCATGCTTACATAAAATATGAGCAGTAATCAGAGTAATCTGTGTGTGGATGTGTGTGAGAATGGGCGAATGTCTAAATGTGGTGTGAAGCGCTTTGGGATCCTCTGGACTAGCTAAACGCTATACCAGTAGAGGCCATTTACCGTTTTACCACTTAATCTTATGAATTATACATAAACAGACATTTTATGTATAAAAAGAGGTGCTTGTTATGGAAGCAGCGTATAGAGCAAAATCTGCATTCTACAGTCTGCCTCAGAGATATTTAGGTGCTGAGTGGAAGGACATATTACACCTTAACATAATTTGGATGGTTACTATTGGGAACTTAATGGGTGATTTTTTTGGAACTTAGAAAAATCTAGGTACTTTGGTAGTAGTTTTGGAAAGTAATGTCAAAGTTTATATAAAAAAAAAAAAGTACCATGTACGTTCCAAAAAAATAACCTCTAAGTTTCATGAAAGCTCCTTGAAGACCTACGTTCACATACTAAATTCAATAAGAAAAAAACATGTCAACATTAAATTAGCTAAAATTCTGATTTTAGCTTAAGTGCTATTAATTGCATCATTAGAAGTTGACTAACATTAACTCAATCCATTCAGCGTGTTAAGCTTAGCTTTTGTATGAAAATTAGCTAACATGCTAGCATTTCCTAAAATGCTGAAAAGCTACCACTAGCATGCTGACCTACACTCACATGCTCTATTCAGTATGCATAAACACGTATACAAACTAAAATTACCCTAAAAGCTCATGTGAAGCACTCCCAATTGTATGTGTGCTATCACTAGCATGTTGACTAATGTTAACTCATTCCAGTGAATGTGGTCCCTTCAGCGTTTATGTCAAAATTAAGTAAGAAGCTAATGTTAGTTAAAATGCTGTCAGTAGCGTGTAGACTACAATTGCAATGTTGACTAGCATTAACTCAACTCCATTCAGTGTGTTAAGTTTAGCTTAATCAAAATGAGCTAAAATGCTACTTTTTAGCAATTTCTTCTTTTTTTTTGAGAAGGTAACCACAAAATCTACAGGGATGTGATGGACCGAGTTAAAAACAGGAGTAGTCACAGGATATATCAGAAAATTGTTTTTTTTTTTTACTTTAACCCAGATTATAAATGACAGAAGATAAACTGAGCTAATAAAAGAGGTCAAAGAAACAAAACTGTAAATGTAAACAAACTGGCTGCACAAACAAACATAACTGACCTAACAAAGAAATGACACACAGTGGTTTATATACTGGCTGATCAGAGCAATTAAGACACAATAGGGGTAACTAAACAGAATACAATTACAAATAACACATAAACAAATAACAGTACAGTTAGGTTTGGCTAAAATAAAGACCCAAAAATGAAAATCAAAAATATTTAACTTTAAATACTAATATTTACTTAAATACAAAACTTATCTAAACAAAGAAACTACAAATTTCCCCTGCCAGCAGGAACTAGAGTTTCAGTCCAATCAGCATTTAAGCCTGCTGAGCCCTGGCCCCATCTTTCGTCTGGCTACTCCAGGGCAGGTAAGTACCGGCAGGAAAACAAAGAATTAATTTTAATCAAACAAAATTAACTTTAAGTTGATATAAATACATGTTAACTAAATGTGCACGCTAACAAATAGAACAAATGTATCCAAATCAACTAATAAACGTTTTATTGAAACGAAAGTGTTGTTGTGTTTGTATGAAAAAATAAATTGTGCATAAAAAGAGTTACTGACATAGGAGTGTGGCCATGGATTTGGCCATCACAAGGGAGTTCCTGGAAATTACCTGTTAAGTTTTGGGAAGTACCATTAAAGCTCCAAAATGTAGGAAAGCTAAAGTAGGTTATACAGTCATATTTTTTAAAAAATAGAATGTTATCAAAAAGCTATTTTGATTAAATAACTAAATGCATAACTTGTGCATATCACTTGGATGAATTTCTCAGACTGATGATATCAAGCCTTTCTTTTTGTTAATTATGATGATTTTCCCACTAACAGCCATAAAAACACATTCAAGATTAGCTTATAATGACATTAAACCATTAAATGGTTTACTTAAACAGGATTTGCTTTGAGTAAATAATGCTAAATATCTTCTTGAAGATTATTATTTTTAATCTGACAAACAAACCTCATAAATATGACCTTAAATCGTTACTGGGAAATTTTGTGGCTGGATGTGGCAAATTCTAGAAACATTTAACATGTTCCACTCAAAAAGCAGCAACTTCTTTAAAATGATAATATTTTAAATTCAATGCAACAGCCTCCACATTTTCTTTTTAGGTCTAGCAGCTCTATAACTGGCAATGATGTAAATAAAATCATAACGAGATAGTTCTGACACGTATTATGTCACTATCGCTCTCATAAATATAAATATGGCTCAAGACATGCGAAAGGGACTACATGCAATTATTTTTCTTATGGATTGAGAAAAAGCCCCTAACACCTTTAGGGCTCTCTATAAACTAAATGTTTACACCTCACACAATGTGAACAAAACCAACAAGGCAAAGCTGCTCACTGATAAATCCTCTAACCTGTTCAAATAATAATAAAATAAAAAAAACACCAGAGATTTGCAAATGTAAGCAAGGGCATAATCACATTAAACCCAATCCAGAATAAAGTCAAATGATACTTAACGACATATAAACATTTGTGTGTGTGTGTGTGTGTGTGTATATATATAAACATTTCTGTCAGTGGTAAATATGCTCAGCGAAGCATAACCCACTGGTTAACGAAAGGCACAGACATTTATCATATTCTATCTTGTTACAAATGCTATACATCACAACTTAAGTAATAAAAGAGTTTTAATAAATGTGGACATGAGAAAATAACATGGACTATGAATCAGATCAAGCTTTAAAAAAAAAAAAAGAAAAGAATGGGAACTGCATTGAATACAAATGACTCCGTTGGTCTTCAGTCAGTTCCTTTTAATCAATTTGATTTATAAAGGACACCTTAAGTAATTACATTTGCTTTTGACGTGATCACAAAATAAAAATGCTGAATTTTCTATTCCAGCTTCTTCTCTTTATTTATGGTCCTCGTCTCTCTTTCTAAGTGCATATAGGTTTGAATGTGTGTGAGTGGGCCTAGCATTGTGCATCCAGGTCATGCTCTTGACTTTAATACACAGCAGAACCTCTTGCTCTGACCAGACCAGGTGAGTCACGATGCTAAAGCGAAAAATCAGAAAAACCGGTTGAAGTGAACTGCCAACCACACTCATTAGAGAAGCGTACCCCAATGAAAATATATTTGATTTTTCATTTTAAAAACACACACACCGCGCAGATTATGACTAGCGTGTTCCAAAACACGTTCTAAACCATTCATGGAGAACAAATGAGGCAGTTCCAAAAGAGCTCTGGCTGAGAGGAAGGATGCAAATCAGTTCCAGTTTCCCCCCATCCACATGTCCAAATGTCTCCAGGCAAGTCACTAATCCCCACAATGACAATCGGCTTGCATGAGTAAAGTGTAGCTTAAAAATGGTTTGAATGGTCAGTTAGGCTACAACAACATTAAAGAAACAGACAGTTTAACAATAAAATGAAGGAAATCTGTGAAGAGGAGTGATGTAAATTTAGTCATGAAACAATAAGAAATTCTTTTTCAAATGAAGATTTAACTTTCTAAAGAGAATAAAAAGAAAATCTCACATGGTTTGATCTTACTCGTTTCCCCCTCCATGTACTGCAGATTCTGCAGCAGAGCAATGGGTGTCTTGTAAAAAAAAAAGATTTCCTGTTATCTCAGTGGCAGCTGAACATTTTCCTTACTGAAAAGGCATTTCTGGAGGCCCAGAATGGGAGAGGACAACAGGGAGTTAGCTTCAGGCTGCCCGGTCTGTGCTGTGGGTCACATCCCGGCTTCGCTCCCGTCCTCTTTCCTGGATGACCACGGTCACATAATGGCCGTGCATTTTGCCACCTTTCAAGGTTATCACCGCCATCAACGTGATAAAGACCCTGTTTTCTCCCCAGGGGGCGTCGACTCGGTGATTCCTTCTAAACATCGTTGAGCCGCAGAAACCGCAGCTCTGCTGTAAAGCGTCTTATTGTCAGGTTCTGTGTTTTTTCTGTGTTTATTTTCGAGTTTTCTGTTTTTCTGTGTATTTATTTCGAGTTCTGTGTCTCTGTGCTCTGTGTTGTCCTGTCCTCCCCTTGATTGTTCCCAGGTGTGTCTCGTTCCCTTGATTGCCTCCTTGTGTATTTAGTCCCACATGTGTCCTTTGTTCCTCGTAGGGTCCTTGTCTGATGTTTGCCAGTCTGATGTTATGTCCATTCGTTTGCCATGTGCTACCTGTTATGAGCCCATGTTTCCGCTCAGCAGTGCTGCCACGATTGTTGGACTGTTGTTGTCTGATTTCTGTTATTAAATCATCACAACTCTAATTCTACGTGGGTCCAAGCGTCTACCTCACCGCCTCTACACACCACTTCATGACACTTATTCCCACAAGGGACTGAAACGCACTAAAAATCACTTGAGCTGTTAAAGCTTCCTGCAGTGCAAAACTTAGCTTTACATATTTAACAATGAAAGGTACCCTCAGCAGTTTGAAAAGTTAAAATATTTGTTGTAAAGTGAAGGGGAGCAAAGAGCGCCTGTTACTCTGTAATGGATTTATATTTACTCTGCTTGTTTTACGCTGTTAATGGGATTTTAATGTTTATCCTAAATGCTTTTAGTCAAATTGGTATTAAGCGACAGCGAACATGGTGCAGCGATTTTAAACGCTGATGAAGGAAACAATATATTTAAGAAATTACTGGATGGTGAAGTTACAGGTAAATCTCAGGACTAAATGATCCCTGCTACAATAAAGCATTTTATAATAAACAAACATTAGTTTTTTATACTTATTTGTTGGTTTTTTGACCTTTGCATTATGTTATAACTGTATTCCCTCATCAAAAACGTGCTTCGTGTTTATTTTATTCTTTCATGAATGTTTGAGAAATCTTTTAATCTCCCATGGCAACCATTCGGGGGTGCCTAAACGCTTGCTTTTACAAAGCTCCGCCTATTTCCACAAAGCTCCACAAAGAGCGACCCTCCCCCAACTTTTCCCCATCAGGCTCCCCCAGACTAGCGGTAGCAGCAATTAGCAAACACCTCAAGGAACTGCAAGTCTCCTGAGTTGATGCTAAGCGATGATGCGCTAAAGGTGTTGGAAAGAGCAGGAGTTTCTTAAAGAGACAGAGGCCTGATTTCAAGGAGTCAAATTACAAAGTCAAATTTATTTTAAGTTTATTTTAAGTTAAGTTTGATATACACAGCATTTGTATAACACCTGATGACAACAAAGTTACTTGTGATATAAAATGACTATGTGTCTGGAAAATAAAGAATATCACCCCTTTAATAAAAACGTACAGCTGTAATTGCAATGAACGACGGTGTATTATTGACTTAACAGGGCTGCTTACAAGGAGTTAAGCAAAAACATGCTTAATTATCATTTTCCTTTAATTTCACAGTTTGGGAAACTTTAGTAATTCACATAAAACATAAATAATATTAACTATACTTTAAGACAGTTGCACTACAGCAGTGAGACATTGTCCAGTGACGTTGTTGAACTGTCAGAGTAAATGAAGAGAACAAAACAGATGACTGAAATCAACAGATTGCGCGGTCCGCATGGAAGCTGTTCTCTTCTTGTCGCTGTTGGCATGGAGGACGGTTTAAGTCACAATGAGTCAAGCAGGGAGACACCCGTCTACCTGCCAGACATCTTTCCCGTCTCACACGGTTCCTACTGGCAGCTCAGAGACCCTGACAGCGGCCCAGGCAGCCTGTCCGTCTGGATCACACACAGGTCGTCTCACACTATCCGTTCTGACATGCCCCTCCTCCTTCCCAATACGATGCTTCCGTTGCTGACCTGAATGTAAATTTTCGAAGCTGCACACACTTTCGGATTCAAGTAAACACAGACAAGCACACGAAGGACCAAACAGAGGAACATATTTGATCCAAACAAAGCGCTACAGGAAGGCCAGAATCAGAATGCAAAAGAAGCGCTGAAGTAATGCGAGTCACAGAGTCGATTCTGAATCATCCAGGAAGAAAACACGACGCCAGTTCATCTAAGAAGCAGAGACTTACAGCACTAAAGGTAATATTACTCAGAAATTAGTGCGAGCGCAATAAAAATCCACAAATAACAGGAGACGGAAAACCGACTTCTCCATATCCTCCAGCTGGAATCACGAGAAGTAGGGACGATCTGATATAAACAACAACAGTGAAGAACAGAGTGAGATCTGCTTTCCACTGAAATCCCCAAAGGAGGACGGCGACTGAGCCGCATCGCTCAGCCTGTCAGTTAGCACTGAGTTAGTGTCTCGACTTAGTAAGAAGAATAGAAGCTGTGATTGTCAAATGATGAGAAAACGGCGGCGACCGACCTCCTGTCGCTCTGGTACAATATTAGCAAATTTCTTTTTTATCCCATCATCTCAGAGATTTGTAGCAGCTGATAAATTTCCACAATGTGAGCAAGACGTTTTCAGTCCGTTCAGCCGGCTGAAGTTCCCGTGACGCACCGAAACGAGGTTTCTCAGGGATTATCTTTAAAATGTCAAGCATGATGAGTCAGATAACCCGACTGTTACAAGGCGGATATTAAAACATCATGTGTGAGGCTGGCAAGCTTAGGTACATAAAAATTTATGTATGTATGTATGAATCTAATCCCCATTTTAACCAAATAGATTTCATTTTACCTGAAAAAAATAAAAGTTCAGGGATTTGTTTTAATGTCAAAAGTAAGTTTATGGTGGATCTTTCTGGATGGATGAATGAATATTATCAAAAGAAGATGGAAAATCCTGATAAAACTCTAATATTGATTTTAGAGTTAAAAAAATAAATCATAAGACATTTTCACAATATCACCCAGTACAATGCTCAAATGTTGCGGAAATCATCACTCAGTCACACGCCATGCAGACGCTCTTATTAGTTCTACATTGATGAAAATTATTTCCGGTTCATTTAGCTAATACTTAGCAAGCAATTCTTCATAGTCTGACGCCTTGAAATTGGCCTCTGCTTCTTTAAGAAGAAGCTCCTCCTCTTTTTGGCGCTCTGTTTTGACAACAAGGTAAGGTAAGGTCATTTTATTTATATAGTACATTTTCAGCAACAAGGCAATACAAAGTGCTCTATTTGAGTAAAAAGGAAATACAAACAAAATAACAAACCAAAGGAAAGCGCAAAAGAAGAAAAAGAATCTAACGTTAATCTACAGTATGTAAACTAGGTTCTCCTGTTCAGGGTTGCAAGATAAGTTTAAGTAAGTTTCCTCTGATCTAATTCCTTTTCTGGGTTGGAGGAATAAGAATGTAAAAAGAAGTTGCTAAGGTAGTTAGCAAAGCTCCTCGTTATGCCGTTTACAACTTGGGAACACTGGACTGTAAAGTAGTTCGTGTGAAGAGTTCAGACAAGTTTAATTCTTTGAAAAATGATCGAATCATGTTTGTATAGTTTGATAACTGGGATCAGTCAGAATGTATCCATGATTGAATTGAAATGATACCTTTGTAAAGTACATGGAGACAATATTTGCCATAAATTGGCAGTGAAGGAAACAAGTCACTTCTAATCTTGTTTAATTTAAATCATGAACGGCACTGGGCTGGTTATGCTGGCATAAAGACTGATACGCTGACCTGCTCTACAAAAAACTCAAAGTAGAATGAAGTAGAAATGAGCAACAGAGCTGGGACCTTGTTGAATTGCTGTTTTTGTCCATTGAGGCTTTATTAGTTTATTCATTTCAAAGAATATTCTTTCAGAGAGCAACATTATGAGAGTCTGCAGCTCACAGCCGTTTCATCGGCTTGTCAGGAATTTTTACAAGTTCTTTGAGATCTCCATACCTCTGCCTGGCACCGTGTCAGGAGACAAAGAAGAAAACAGAACCTGAAACATATTTGTTCTTACCTGAAACACAAATTTGAAGAATTACTCTTATAAAGAAGTCACTGAAAGGAATTTACATTTCATATGTTTTCCTGTCCAGGGTGACCCCGCCTCTCACCCAAAACATTCGCTGGAGAGAGTCACCAGCACCCCTGCTGAACCTGCTAGGGTCAAGGCTGTTAGAAAATGGATGGATGTTTTCAGGTGAACAGGTGAAATATAAGACACAGCTGTTAAGTATCCCGAATGATAGATTGTTCTTAACCTAATTGACTCAATCTAAATGTAATATTGTCCCACTTTAGTTCCCACAGACTGAATGCGTACTAGAACTCTTGTCCGCCTAAAAACCCAGGTCTCTGTTTGGTTGAAGTGAATTCTGGTGCAGTTTTAATGCATATGTGAATAAGAGTCCATTCCAAAAGCAGGAAGCGGACTATACTGCAGGGCATTCTGGGTAAATACAACCAAAACAAATGCGAGAGTCAAATGCTAGTGGGAGAAACGAGTCATGGTCTTTTACCAATAGCAAAACAAATAAATTCTGCAACTGCTAAAAACTGATGCTACTCCATTTTTGTTTACATTTTGCAAAGGAGGAAGTTGGGTTCATGTATTCTTCGGAGGTGAAGGGTATACAGGTCTTTGAAAGGTTCTTGGATTGTTCTCACGCTGACAGTGGAGTGTAAAAGGCAACAGCCCAAGCTGAACTGTAACAAATGTTTTAATTTTGGTCTCCCGTGTTGTGAAAACACCCCAAGTCTATTCCCATCCTTACCACTAAACTCAAGCCTGTCAGTTCTATCATCTAAAGTCATCTGGAGAAGCTTTTAACATTTTCTAAACTGACAGAGGTATTAGTATTTCCATTTTTTGAGCATTAGTAGCACTGGCAGAAATATAGGGAGGGATCCACTGTGTCAAGTTTAAGCAACTGTTGCATTTGTTGCATTTTTATACATGTAGATGGAAGAATAACATAACGACAGAGAGTGGAGTCATTAAAACCTACAAACTTCTGTTTCCATAACCTGTCCTTCCTTATCAGTTCAAGAATTGTGCAAAGTTCAGGTTGTGACACCGAGTCTCAGCAGCCATACAATAAAACCATTTAACATTAGCTTTCAAACCAATCATTTCCACATCCTACCCCAACCAAACTCAACTCACTTCTTTTATAAATGTGTAGCAGGATATACAGACTCATTAACTGGCAGCACTTCCTTTCACATAAAGTTCAAAGCACATTTAATCTGTGCACACAGATAAAGGGTTTGCAAAAGTATTAAAACCCATTGAACATTTCTTTTAAGTAACTGCCACAGGCTTTCCTTTGTTTTATTTAAATTTTTGTGTCAAAGACCAAAATACACATCCAACATAATTGTGAAATACAAAAATAAAATTAGGTACCTTTCAAAAATAAAAATCTGAAAACAATTAACATACTATTTGTATTCAAGTCAATGCTTTGTAGAATCAAGTTTCTGCAAATTTTCTACTAACTTCACACATTTAAAAGACAGTAGGTATTGAAACTGATTCTCAATTAGGTTTACATCTAGACCAGGGGTCCTCAAATCCAGCCATCCTGCAATGTCTAGATGTTTCTATGGTTCTTAACTTTTAGGTGCACAGACACCTAAAAGTTAGAAGGTCTCTGCTGTCACTAAGTGGAAGGTTTCTGGATGTGTGATGAGTTTGTGTAAGACATAATTGGTCACTAACCTCGTCTACTTTCCAACCGGCAAACTCTGCATACTGTCCAACCGCCACCAATCGTGGCTCACACAAACTTCACCCACACAAGAAATACTCCATATCTCACTGCAGAGCGTCCTGCTTGAACAGTTGGCGCTCTCCAGCCTTTGAGGCCTGGATTTGAAGATGCTTCGTCTAGACTTTGACTAGACATTCTCTCTTTGGTCTAAACCATTCCATTGTCGCTGTCAGACAATTTGGTTTGAGACAATAAAATGTTTTCTTAAGCATTTTTCGAAAAACTTGCATATTTATGGTGATCGATTAATCACAGTGCTAGAGGGTGATTAATCTGATTAGACTTTTTAATCAACTGACAGATAGGACTTAGGCATAAAGTATAAAGAAGGGTTGATGTTCCTTCATTTACTGAAACATTAGGCAGAGTGTTTACTGAAGAAGACGAGGGCCGTAGGAGCTAAACAAGGTCACGGAGGGGACAGAAGGTCAAACCTGAACTCGAGTTTCCAGGCATGTGAGAGTAAGTGGGGCATGACAAATCATTATTGAAAGCTACTGTTTGCTGAAGCCTCTTTTGACTTTCCTTTGGGCTGAAAAGATAAAACACTACATATAAAACACTTGTGTAAAGTTGTAAGTGAAATCTAAAAGGACGTATACCTCTCTCAATTTTTTAGCTTCTAGTTTAAAGTCTGTTTTGAAGCAACAACTCTGACCTCTTACAAAACCAACCACCTTGAGATGTTGCAAATATATGCACATTTGCATGTATTTAAAGGAAATAGATGAGACATACATATAAACACGGAATGTCTCGAACTTTTACAGATGCTGCGCATCAAACAGCTTTCGTAGCTCCGTCAAGGTCACAATAAGACTCATTGTGCTGCATCATATTTATGACCTTGCAGCTTTGTGCTCAGCATGCAGCTGAAACAGAGAGTTGTTTTATCCAGCCGCTCTGGCCCTGCAGACATTATGTTTCGGAACAAACAACTTAGCCGTCTCTCCTTTAGTAGCTCAATAGTTGGCTGTTTAGTTTTCTTTTTGACCTCCAGTGTCAAGGTGAGGTCCGATTCAATTTACATTATCCACATGTTCGCTTTTATGATCTAGTGGACATATTTTTTATTCGCTGCGTGTTAATAAACAAAGCAAAGTGATTCCCAGCGTCGTGAGGCAGCAGCTCTCTAATCAACAGCGGTCGTACAGCTTCCAGGAACATTTTACCCCCAGAAGCAATTTGTTGTGGCATTTGAGTGATGAACATCCTGTCAGTCTGAATCTGTCAGCATTCCCTCATTATTCAAATTCATGTCATCAAATAATAAATCTGGATTAACAGAGTCATCAGCGGCTCGCATCAATAAACTACGTGGCGATCGACTTGGCATTCATTTCAGCTGCTGTGAGGCACAGTCGGGCTTGATGAAAAGTCACCCTGCATTTAAAACTGGTGCAATTTTAAAGGATTAACAGTAAACAAAGTTGGTGTGGTATTTATCTATTTGTATAAATAGCCGGTTGGGGTCTTTGTATCGGGCCGTAAGAAAGGAGATAATACATAAAATAGATTCAGAGCATCTCACAGTAACTAGGAAATTAATTAGTCAAAGTATTAATCAACTGAAGAGCTTTAAAGTAGAAAAATGGCAAAGGTTCTAAGCTCTGCATCTATCATGTACATAATTATTGCTGCGATCTGACCAGGATGTAACGTCGCCTCTCACGTAACGACCACAGTAGATTTGCGCAGAGCACGATGAATTGAAGAGTATGCATATTAGTGATTTTATTTATTATTATTTTTTAACCTAACTGTTTAATGGAAGAGGAGAAGAAATGAGGCAAGTGATTTAAAAAGTACTGACAGAAAAACTCATCACCCCAGTCCTTATACTGTAGCTCAAAGAATAGACTTTAAATACTCCTGTTAGCTTTATGAATGACTTGGCACCAAACTACAATAAAATCTGTTGTTGTATCAACCTTCTTCTTCTGGTTCTGGTCTGCTCTGCATTCACAGAACCAGAACCAAACAAGGAGAAGCAGCTTCTATGTTCCATTAATCTGGAATAAACTTCCAGAAAACTGTAAACCAGCTGAAACACTGAGTTCCTTTAAATGAAGACTAAAAACACACCTATTTAAAGCTGCTTTTGATCAATAATAACTGGAGCATTGATCAAAATATTTAATGGGTATTTGCTTGATGATGGCATTTGATAAATTATAAAGTTAATTGCTTGTTTCCCAACTGGTGACTGTATGATGTTTTTAATAGTGTAACACACTTTGAACTGCCTTGTTGCTGAAAAGTGCTAAAGAAATAAAAAGAAATCGACTTCTTTAATGAGCATCCTTCACATTTATGATGCCTCCGGTAAAGATTTTCAAAGAACATTCAAATAAATTCATCAGTTTCTTCAGAAGAAACATTACACTGCATGGTCGTCGCAATAACTACGTGTCAAGGGGACACGTCCCCCTCACATTAGAAAAATATTCATTTGGACGTTCCAGTTGTGTGCGGGCGTGAGCGTGTGTGTTGCACATGACCAAAGCTTTTTCTTGGGACAGCTGTGCGCATGTCAGAGGACTGGATCAACAGACGTGACGATGTCTAACCATCCAGCGAACAGCTGCGCTGTCTCCACACCAACACAAACACTGGCTGACACCACAACATCCGCTGATGGAGATCCAGCCCCGGCGTCTGTTTTCATGGGAAGCAACATGCATGGATGTTGACAGGTCTCAGATTTGCTTTGTTCACACCAACATTTGCATTTTGGATATTTGTATGCCTAAATTTCAACGATTTAACAATAAAAACGCTCATTGGCACATAAGAAGGAACAAAAAGACTAAAAGGACTAGTTCCTGTGTTTGGATTACTGTTCTTCTCAGATTCATGTCTTTACTGTAGAATTCAAGGGTATTCTGGATTTTTTTTTATTTAAGAAATAACTAAAAATAGTTCAAGCTTTGCAAACATGATGCAAGACTCAGATGTGCTGATATTTGGGGTCTCTCCTGATCAGTGGACTATTTTTCCATTTGCAGTCTTTTTTGTTAAAACTCTCAGGAGGTAAAGTGAGTGACCTGATAATCTGAGGTCAACTCAGACTGGTGCAGTCAGTAAACACTTTTACACACAGATTAACTTTTTATTTACTTTGGCCTAAAATATTAGATAAACAGCTAACTACTTTATTTTTTAAATTAAAGACAAAACAAGAAAAAGTTCACGCAGGCTGTCTGTTACAGTTGACACATCATGACATGATGTTCCATGAATCACTTTCTCTTTGTAAATACACCCTGAATTCTTTCACTCTTCGTTAGATCCTCCTTTGCCACCAAATTACATTATACATTGTGGTATCTGGTCACACATTCTGTCTTACTATGTTACTTAGTTAAGCAAAATGTCTTCAAAGATATAATTCATATAATATGTTAGCATGCTTACATCCTGCTATTACTTCATCATCAGTTCACTTAAGTGAAAACACAGAGAGTCTGGGTTCTGTGATCACAGCATGGCCTATAAAACACAAGGCTCTTGATGAAAGGTGCTTCCTGGACAAGAATTGGATTTGTCTTTGAATCATGAGGAAGCCGTCTGCAGGGATTACATGTCGAATGGACTCACAATCCAGAGCTGCAGGCTGCTATGTATGGAGATGGGAGCAGATAAAGACCATGGCTTGGAGGTTCAATGTAGATAAGTGATGATGAAACATAATAAAGGGTGCTGTTTACACCCTTTATAAAAAGGCAGATTGCCTGTAGTTTTCGGGGGTAAGAGAGGGAGGCTCTGATTGGCTTTGTTCCCTCTATACAAGCACTTAAAAGGGGCAGCATTGTGTGTTTTCCAGGCACACAGTGCAATTTTAGAGCATAATCAAGTCGTTATGTTGCCCTCAGTTGTTACAAAAATGCTGAATATATAAAAAATGACTTAAAAGAAATTTTAATTTGCAATTTAACCCTTTCTTGAAATTGGGTTTCTGTCTCTTTAAAAACTCCTGCTCGTTCTGAAACGCTGCCATCAGGAGGTCATCACAACGTCACTCCTGATGGCGGAGGGGAAACGGACTCTGGTGAGATCTGAGTATCGGCAGAGTGAAGAACAAGGTCTTGTGTCGAAGAAAGTGAGCTTAGTGATGTTGGAGATGCGGAACGGGAAGAGCTTTAGGTGTTGGTTGGATGTAGTCGTTGCATGTCGCAGATGTTGAGGAAACACAGAGACATTGGAGGATTGGAGCGGGTGATGGATGGAAAGAGGATCCTAAAGATTTCCGGTTGTGGTGATATGATGTGGTTATGGAGAAGGAGCTACTTAGAGGCAAGACTGCAAGAGTGCGTGAGGAAGAACCTTTAGGAGAAGCACGAAGGACTAGATGTAAGGCAGAGGAAACAACTCCTAGGATCAAGACTCGGTTCCTGTTACATAGCAGCTTGACGAGCTTGATGACCTGCAGGTGCCCAGGAGCACGCACCGCACAGCCCCGCCCACCAGGGAATAACCTGGTGCTCCGACAAAGAGAGAAAGCACCAGGCAAGCACAAACAATCCCAAACTCTAAAGTCCTACACAATGCAAAAAAAAAAGAGAATTGATTCAATTGAATGTTCCAATCAAAATTAAAATGGTAGCTACATAATTTGTCAGGCTGTCAGGCAACTGATAAAGACATGCACAGCTTCAATATCTTGAACTGTTGAGGTTTTTTTGTGTGTGATGTTATTTGTTGAGCTATAAACTGTGATTAATCTAAATATGTAATCTAGCAAACACGATATGATAGAAGAAAGGTAGATTATAAAGGTCATCATTAACACACAGACTCTTAAGATTTCACCCATTAAACTGGAACTATAAGAATCCCTCAAGCTTATAGTGATGGTTAATGCTTTAGGTCTGTTATAAGATACTCGCCATCTAATGACACATGTAAGTAAGTGGCTACCTGATGTGTGTCAAAATGTAAACGACTGTAAACAAGCTCGTCCTGAATTTCCTTCTAAGGAAGGCATTCCTCACTCTGAGCCAATGTTTACGTTTCAAATAGTTTCCTTTCTCTCTTTTGCTGCAGGATACAAATACTTCCTCTCTTTACTGAGCCCTAACTGGGAGTCTCACTGACGCAATGAACAGTTTTTATTCATATTTCCCCTTTAAATACTTGTCTACAGACTGAAGATGATGTTTGTAAGTTGAAAGAACTGAATTGGAGCAACCTAATAGTTTGATAATCTTGGCTTCATATAAGTCCTTTCTCTGTTTTCTATCAGATACAGTAAAATGTGGCATGGTAAGATTTCTACCCTCTATATACTTTAAGGTAAAGTGAATTGTTTTTGAAATTATGAACTATAAGCAAGAAAGTTCTTTACAGAAACCCAGATATGACACTGAGTTTAGCTACAAGACAAAACCTGCACCACTGAACATTTTTATTTAAAACATGACTTTATGAGTCAAACACATAACAGCATTCAGTAGTTAACATTATTAACAGATGTACAATTAATTTAAAGATTAATTCATCTGTTCTCTAGAAATCACACACTGATTTCCCAATAAAAACCTGACATGGCACACGTTTCTCTGTGAAATACTGCTTTGCCTCTCCTCCGCTCAGCTCCCCAGACTAGCGGCAGCAGCAATTAGCAAACACCTGGTGGATCCTCACATCAGCTGAGCTCATTATGTGAACTACAACGTTCCTAGGAACAGTTGGACGGCTCGGAGAAACATTGTTGTGATGACATGCTGAATGTGGAGTGTCGGAAAAGGTAGGAAGTTCTTAAAGAGACGGAGGCCGATTTCAAGACATTAGATAATGCTGTGATGCAAAGTCAAATTTCTTTTATGTTGGTTTCATTTATACAACACTCTTATTATAACATCTGGTGGTAAGATAGTTACTTGACTGTGCAAATGAGAAGCACTATGTGCCTGGAAAAAACATAACACCGCCCCTTTAAGAGCCAAAAAACAGCACTTATGCTGGGTTCATTATTTTCAAAGGAATCCTCAACGCTCTGATCCAAGGGGAATTTAAGAATTTAAGATTTGGATTTAAAAATAAATCCTGAGCAGCATCTGAGCTAAACTCCTGGTATCTTTCGTTAGTGTACTGTCTGTAACTGCAATCTACATTCCTAAAAATGGAAATTGTTACCCATCTCAGTCTGTATGAATGCACCGCTCGCATAACTATGCTATAAGTTATACATATTATATCTTTTGATCAACTGATCTTTGGTTTTCCTTAAAGAACAAAATTTTCTTTCAGTTTTGGAGACTTCATAGTGATGGAGATGATAAACTTCATGTGAAGAGCTGAGGATCTTATTTCCTTTTCTTCTAAAAGTGTTAACACTTCTTGAATATCTGTCAGTGAAACCGATTCAGATCACTATCATATTTACTGATTTTTTTTCTGTAATGTAAAGTTTGTTCTTGCTTTGGTGCTGAGTTTGGGTTTCCACTAGGGCTTCGATGATAAATGTTCATTGTTGGAAAGTGAGATTTCTAATAGTATGCCACATTTTCACCAGCTTACACAGCGGCTATGTTTATGGGTAAGTTATGCACTGACCACCTGACAGGCTTCTGGGCGACCCATTATCTTATTGCAGTGAAGGTCAATGGCCTCGGTGTCAGTGCTCTGATTCTGGGCTCTGTAAGTTATGGATTACTTTACTTTCTCTTCTTGTCTAACCTGTCAAACAACACAAGAGCTCTATTGTTTTCAATCATGGACACAGATGGTTAAGATTAAACTCCACACATGTATTACCCAGAGTTCATCAAATGAAATGCAACCTTAATGCAAAGTATATTCAATACCTTCTTAAAGGTTGTTAAACTGTACTTTTGACCTTACAAATGACCTTTGGAATGGATATTCTAATTTCTTAAATATGACTGTATGTCCCTTTTTAATTGGTAGTGCATGCTCCCGTCTCCACATATTAAGTATAACACGTCATTAAAGTAAATGAGAACATGTTCCTGTATGGCTGAATTTTTTTTTTTAATATAGTTAAAATACATTACTAGAAATAATATCCACAGATATAATTGTAAGATTGTTCTTTTTATTTCTGTCATTTAATTGCCTGACAGAAATACAACTCTTTTCTTTCACACACCGTTGAAAGATTTCATGGCCCACTGGGGAATGCTGTGCTTTAAATAGTGTGAAGGTGGAGAGGTAAATCAGCCCTCATCTCTGCTCCTCCACACGAATAGGTGACTCGACAACGCTCTGACAAAATGCATTTAAAGGAATGTCAGAGTCAGCTCTGCAGGAGCTGTGATGAGGATAAATATTTAATGCTTTCTTTCACTGTGTGCTGGGAACATGCTGGTTTTAGAAAATAGAATATGCAAGGGAATTTACAGAGAGTACTATCTTGAGGCACAGCAGGGGAAAAAAGGAAATCATAAATGAAATAAATACATTTTCCATAACACATGTCTTTGGACATATGAAGAATTAAAGCCTTACAAGTAAAACTTGGTTGACCACAGATGGTGTGTTAAGGTGTTTTCACACCTAAAGTTCCAGTAGATTCAGCTTGAACATTGCAATATTTGTTACATTTTCGGCTGGAGTGGTTCTCTTTCACACTGTACTGTCAAATGAACAAAACCCCTTGAAAGCCCTGTTCACCCTCTCACCTGTGGCGGTGCTACACCAAGAACCACTGAAGTAAACGACACAAAAAGCTCTGAAGAAGACACTGAGCGCATCTTCTTCAAAAAATACAAACACCACTAGCATCAGATTTAACCAGATGTGGGCTTTCTCCTTTGTCGTTGGTTAAAGACCAAGAGCCATTTCATCCCCTAGTGCTAGACTCGCGCGTTTGTTTTGTCACTATTTACCCAGAATGCCCTGCGATATAATCCACTTTCCAGTCTGATTGGGGTTCACATATGCATTCGAACAGCACCGGAGTTCACGTCAATCGAACTGAGGTTTAGGTTTCTCAGGCTAACCGGAGTTTTAATCTTTGGTCTGAATTCAATTACATATTCACACCTCCAAACAAACTGCAAACGAACTAAAGTTTGATTAAAGCAGACTAAACAGGGCTGGTGTGAATGCACCCTCAGACACCATCTGACATGTTTTCACTCTGCCTAATACTAGATTTTGACATCGTATTTTCAAACACTACTACAGGATACTGACTGGCCTAATGTAAAATAGCATGTTCTAAAACTCAAACATAACTGGTAAGTATCTCCATCAGCAGACTCTTGGGGATAAGCACACTGAAGTGGATAATTGGATGGGTAAGTATTCTCCTTCTTCTCTAATGAACTCCCTCTGGGACCATGAAAAGCCAAGCATTCAGACTAATGTGTGTCTGTTTGTGGGCATTCAGATGTTTGATTTTGTTTAAAGCAGCTGAACAGCAGGGAAAAAAAAAAACAGCGGTCGCAAACATGTGTCTGGTTTCATCAGCAATCGGGCTCTTATGAAGTCAAATTTTATGCATTTCAGTAAAAACCATCAGATTTTTCACTTTAAATATTGCCAGTCATCACTTCAACAGACAGGAAGACAGCAGTTTGACTTTTTATGCTGTTTATCATTTTATTCTGAGTTTTTACATTGAGGAGATTACATAGCCTTTCTAGAAACCCAGTATCGTGGTATAAAACCATAATATAACATTTAAAATTAGATTATATATGGACTTTAAGTGGTCTTCTACTCCTTTTTATACATGATGATGTAAAAATGTTCCCCAACTATTATAAGCATCCACATAGAATGTTATTAGCACTGCATCTCACCACTGCCCTAGTTTCAACCAAAGGAGCTCACCAAGCAGCTCCAACAGTCAATATTCAGGCTCCATATCTATAAATACAGGGCTATGAGCAAGAGGCCCGATAAATAAAAATCAGTGTGCAGTGGACTCCCTGTGGACTACGACTCCTATCTGGGGAGAAGTGCACAAATAGTTTGGTGACTGAGAGGTCAAGGGAAGTTTGGAGCTCTTCTTTTTTCAGGATGCAGCTCAAATTCAAAATGTACTGGGACAGACTTTAGAAAAGACCTGAAGGGGCGGTGGCCCAGGGCTCCAATTTGTGGGGGTGGTCCAAAAATGTATTTTTGTTTGCTTTGTTTATTTTTTTTGTTTTGTTTTTTTTAATGAATGTGTGTTTTTCAAACATTGTGCTTTATATAAAACTCATATGACTAAATTAGGTGAGTTGTACGCACAAGTTTTTCTTTTCTGCTGCTTTCCCACTGAAATGAAAGCAGTAAGGATAATAATAATAATCATCACACTGACCTCCATATATTTCATTACTTCCCTATTCATGCACCACATATTATACAACACAAAACTGAACGATGAGACGTGTCAGAGATACCAGCAGCACCCAACATTCATCTCTATTGTTACTGTTTCACAACCAGTCTAGAAGAAAAATTACAAATTACACAGAATAAAGTCAAACATAAAAACTGCTATTTAAACTTGATTCAAAAACAGCCAGTTCTACTGAAAAATGCAGATGATTGTAAAGCAGTTATACAAAGTAAAAAACCTTTTTGGTAACAGAAATGACGTTTGACCGGAGAGCTGCCTCCACATGTCGACAGGCACCACACATTTATCAGAACGTTCCCGAATTTCCAAACTACAGGCTTGATTAACTTGCTTTCACTTGCAGTTTTTCTCACCTGCCAATCAACACCCATGTTGACGCCCAACAATAATGGAAGGTTCAGACAAGAAAGACTATTTTCCACACTCAAATCAGAAAATACCGATAGAGAAAGAGACACAAACTTCTTAACACCTTCCATTTCGAGGATCGTCTTCTTTTAACTCAGCATGCATTTTTAATTCCCTTTATGAATTCGCTCTGTTGTAAAATTAGAGTATTCACTGCACCATAGGGCCTGAGTCACAGCGTGGTTAATACGTCTAACCAATACTAAGAAAATAGTTTAATTACATATCATTATGTGTGCAGATTGAGCAGCTGTCTGGAATTTTTATGTGGCGCTCTGAGTCATGGTTTCAGCTGCTTTATGGCTTGCTGCCAAAGTGACCTTCTCCACGCTGGTGATAAGATCATCGAGCCAAGAAGTCAAGAGTGTTGGAGTGGAGGGTCAGCAGCTGCAGCCACGCGAGAGGGGAGAACAGGAGCGCAGGCCTGCATGCTTCGCATATCCGCAGATAATAAACGGTATGCTGAGGAACGGAGTCACATTCGAGCAATTTTAAAACAGGATTTCATCAGGAAGAACAACTTGATGGAAGAAATTGTGATGAGTCAAGGCAACAGTTGACAGTAGCAGCGGCTCGTCCTTTCAAGCCTTCTGGTTTTCTACACAGCGGACATTGTTATTCTGTGTTGTTCCCCTCGTGGTGGAGCTTCCAAACTTCTGCCAGACGCAGAAAGGAAAAAAAAAAACCAACAAAAAACAGTCTGCTGAGTCTGGCTGCCAACTCCAACTGCATCAGAGCTTCGCTTTAAACATTAATACGGACTTGTGAGGCGGTCCAAGTGTGGTTTTTATTCGCTGCTGAGCTGTGAAGCTAACCGAATCTTTTTGTTCTTGTCTGCTTGTTACTGACTGCAGAATATTAAATCAAAAAAGAAAAAAATCATAGTACAGGCATGCTATCACTTCACAGTGTGTTGCACATATACAGTGCCTTGTGTATTAATGCATATTAATGTATATTTGGTGAACTGCAGGCCCAAACATGGAGGAGCAGCATTCAGCTTCTAGGCTCCACTAATCTACATGATATGCTCTTGGCTGTCGTTGGCAAAGCAGCCAATCCAAGAGCGGTATTCCTTTTTGTTGTGTGTCCAACAACGGAGAAAAGACTGTAGATGTTAGCTTCTGCTGCAGATCTAAAAATGTTTCCACTGTGCATATTTATGCATATCAAGGCTTATTTGATGTGTGAAGCATTAAAATAGGCTTTCTCAAATATTTGCAGATTTTAGCAGCTTTACAATTGGCGAAATAAGTTACTTGTTATATGTAAAAAAATATATAAATAAAAATATCTACAATAATCCTAGAAAACAGAATCTTGAGGAATTTTGGAACATGACAGGTAAAAGTGTCAAAGGATTTACATGCATGAACATAACACCAGATAACTGGGAATATATAAACCATCAGAGCGAGAGAGGAATAGAACTCAGTGTTACCTCTGGCGTCAAAGAACTCCTCATCGGAGCTTTCGACGGATTCTTGTGCGATGTTCTGCAGACGCCAGTGGGAGGCGCTGTGCTTTCGCCCTGCACCTTTGGAGGAAAAACAGACACAAAATCTATTTTAGACCAGGTATGGCTGGCAGATTTAAAGCTACTAATCACAGAACTCACTATGGTTGCCACAAACCATTATTTTTAGTGATCGATTATTCCGGCGGCTATTCTGACGATTAATCGGATTAAAAAAAGAATTCTGCAGATTTCTCATTTGACCACTTGAGCTTTTTTCTTTTAACAATATGAGAAATCCATCACAAGATAAACAAATAATTCAAGTCCTTTTCAAACAGGAAAAACATTTTACTGTCAATAACAGCATTGATTTACGCTTTTTTTTATCGTAAATGCAAAATATATATATTTTTGTACAATTTTGCCTAAATTCCTGCTCTGAGTGTAATGTTCCTTTAGTAAATGGCATTTTTTTTAGTTTTTATACTTCAGTTAAGAATTAGAACTGAATTAATTGACGATTATTTCAATAATCGAATCATCACAGTTGATATGATTAATCGTTTCAGCCTCATAACTCTGACAGCAGTCACATCACGTTTTGCTTTACATTCTCTCCCTGCTTTTTGCGGCCCTGTTGTCGGCTCTGAAGGTCTGCGGGGAAAATGCGAGCCGAGAGCCTCTGGCGGGAACTGATGGCTTCTCAAGTGTCTCCTCAGGATAAAAGACTTAAATGGACTTTCTGTCGATTGGCGCCACGGCAGAGAAGTGTCAAAACAAGAAACCTCGTCGCGATTTTCCACACATCTGATTCAGAAGTGGAGTTGAAAAGAGGCTTGGCGTAATTCTTGTTTGCTGGCAATATTTGCCTCCAAGCAGCCGTCTAAAAGCTTTGCAAAGACTCAAGAAGAAACAAAGATTTCCTTTCGAATCTCACAGGCAATTGGCTGAAATACAGTTAAAAACAAATAAAAGAAAATGTCTCAAAGAAATGAAACCATGATAATATACAATAGGTACTGTATGTTCATTGGTTTTCACCAATGTTCTCAATTTTCTAACAAATATCAAAGGCATTTAGATGAATTGCATACAGATTGACTCTTTTCACTATTTTTGTAAAGTGCTATTTTTTAGAGGTATTATAATAAAGGGGCTAAATAAAATTGCAAGGCACACTTTTCATATTTTTATTCTTAAAAGAAAAATTACTTCCATGAAAAAAACAAACTATGTTTCAGTCTGCTACAGAAATGAACTATGAGAAGAAGGAAAAAGTATCAATACGTCTGGAAGGTAAAGCATGCATGCTGATTTCACTGTATGTACAGAATGCAATGGAATTTAATGCTGAGTTACAGAACAGCATCCAGCTGCTACTTTGGAGTTTTTTCAGCAATAATTGAATCTCCTTCCGGAGTCGACACACAGCAGTGAGAAAACCGAGGCTTCCTCCACTTACTGAGGCTGCTGTTTGGTTCAGATGTTATTTAAGATAAATATCTCCATTTCTGCACAAAACCTTCTTAGTCTAAACAAATGCACTGAAGGGGATTTTTTTAAGAACGCTTTCCTCCTCATAAATGCCGCGGCTCGGTGAGAAATATATTGCTGACCTGTGCAGACGTTTTTAGGACATTAATTATCATTTGCCATTTTATCATGAAGCCACGCTTGTAGTTGTAAGCTTAGGCCCAGAAGATTTATTGAAAGTTTTAATGATTGTCATAACTCCAGAAATTAGATTGTTACTGAAAAGTCAATTTATTTCACTGAGTGAAACACAAAGATTAATGGCACAGATTTATGTTCTCAAGCCTTTTTTCTCTTCATTAATTAAGAGGAAAATCATAATTAAGATGTGACATTTTAAACAGTTGTAATGCAGAAATTTGGGCTTTATGTAAAAACATGTTGAATACCTGCTTCAGTTAAACAGCTTCCTAATGGTGACCAACAGCTTTGACACATTTCAGTTTCCATACTGACTGTCCCTGTCAAAAACTTTCTCCAGCTCAACAGAAACAAAACTGAAGTTTTCAACTTTGGACCTAAAGAGGAACAATCTAGAGCTTCCAGCTTCAGTTATTACAGCTGGAAACTAGAGATGAGATCCAGAATCTTGATGTAGTGATGGACTCAGACCTGAACTTTCTCAGCCACATAAAGACAGTTACAAAGTCGGCCTTCTATCACCTGAAGAACATTTCCAGGGTTAGAGGACTTATGTCTCAGTGAGATCTAGAGAAACTCATCCATGTGTTTATCTTTAGACGCAACAGTGTCTTCACAGGTCTGCCTAAAAAAAATAAAAAATAAATAAATAAAATTAAAAAATCAGACAAGCTTTAGCTGATCCACAACGCTGCTGCTGATGTTCTCACTAAAACCAGGAAGATAGAGAACATCACCTCAGATCTAAAGTCCCTGCACTGGCTCCCTGTAGCTTAAAGAATAAACTTTAAAATACTGTTAGTTTATAAATCACTGAACGACTTAGCACCACAATACATTAAAGATCTGCTGTTGTATCACCTGAACCAGACCCAAGGATGGAGAAGCAGCATTCAGCTCCTATGGAACAAATTTCCAGAAAACTGCAAAGATGCTGAAACACTGAATTCCCTCAAATCAAGGCTAAAACCCCAACTGGTTAGAGTGAACTTTGATTAATTATAAATGGAGCACAGACTCGTTATGGTCCTCATTCCTATCGTTCAGAACACATTTTCTAATGCATTGACTGTATCACCCTGCTAACTCACTGCAGCACCTTAAACATAGCACCAGGATCCAGGTTGATGACAGAATCCCCGCCGATACGGCGAGGAGAATCACTACCTCCACAACATTAATAATTACATCTAGCAGGCTAGCAGCAAGACGGATCTCTCTCTTCAAAGTTTTGCTTTGAAGCAGCTCTGGCCACCAGCAAATTATTCTCCAGGGGGTTCCAGGAAGCCTGAACCAGTGTGGAGCTTTTAACCCTGCTGCCATTCAGAGCAGCACTGGAAAATGAGCGAGGAGGCTCAAGCAAGGATTAGCTCAGTCCTTGAAAGAGCATTTATTATGCATTAGCAATTAGACCACCGGCAGCAGCCAAAGAAATATTTTCTTCCCATTCCAAACAATCAGACCCAGTATGAAGGGCTACTTTGCAGAATATTAAAATGGAAAGCAATAGCAAAGTTCATTTCATTTAGTAACTTAATTTACTAAGAGAAATAGACAGATTGAATACAGATCAATGTAATTATAGTTATTTTATGCCGATAGATAATAAAAAAATAATTATTTCTTGGTGAACTACACCAGACGTCTAATTTTTTAAATATGAATGTATTTTCCACTTTACAGGACAAGGTCATCATATTTACCTCTCCATCCATCCATTTTCTCTCAAAATCTACAAACACCAAAAGAATGAAACATAAATGCATCATAATTGTTTTTTCAAAGCCCATGGAGGCAACCGCCACTGTCCACCAGAGTTCATGAGGTGAGAAAATGTTTTCTTCTGACAGCATTTTATTTTCTTTATGTGTCTCCTCAGAGTACAAAATGAACCACCATCTCTAAATGATATTTCTGTATGTTTAGCTACAATAATCGGCTTCTTTTTTTCTGTCTCTAAGCAAAATGAACTTCCTGCTTGTAAGAAATAATATTTTCATATCTATTTAATTTCCATACAGTTAAATTCTCATACATAACAAAACATGGAAAACTTGTACAAAAGAAAGAAACATCCAGAGTTTGGCTTGGTGACATAAAGGATATTATTCTAGTAAAACAGCTGTCAGGAATGTGTTGATGTCTGTCAGAGAAACAACGCCTGTGAATATCTACTTTTATCACAAGTCGTAATTTCCTATTTGTATTAAAATTACAGTAAGTCTGGATTTGCGATAGAGCGCTTTTAATCTCTCTGTAGAGTGCCAGTTGTTTAGGTCTCAATGCAACATACTAAAAAGAACTTATTTTGGTCTTTAGAATAAATAAATGAGAAACCTGAATACAACTGCAAAGGAAAAGTAAAAAGATGAATGACATATGACTTTAAGCCAACAGTATGGCTGCTTTGTGGGGCAAAAAATTAAGTGTAACAGATAAAAAAAAGCAGGTGGAAAGCAGAAATTTAAGGTTGAAAGAGTTCACAGTGTTTTCCAACAAAACACTGTTTCAATCTTTTGATTCCAGGTTTGTGTCAGACTGGTTCCTCCACAGTCTGCGACATGCAGAATGAAAACAAATTGGAGACAGAGACAAATGTGAATTTAGCATGCAGCCAATAAAACGTGTGGAGTAGAAAGAAATTCAGGGAAAACAGCTGAGAGGAAATATGTTCCTTATATTTTTGCTTCTGACGCCGTTTAATAATAGAGCAGCTTGGTTTAAAAGTATTGATCCACTTATATGGAATGTGAAGAGTGCCAAATTACAACAATGATTATTTACTTATTGACCTCAGAGTCATTCCCAACTTGGAAGAAGTTGTCTTGTATTGCTGTTGAATCTGATTGGTGAAGCCGACAGCTTAAATGAATTCATAATGCGCTTCAGCACACAAACATGAAGTCATTTACTAAATTATGAAATAATTATATCTCGTTTTTAGAATGAATGTATTGCATTTGATTGAAGCACATAAAATTTTATGTTTAATAAACTATTTCTGTAATTATCTCTGCTGGAATTTGGCACTCTTCATTCTCCATACCCTTGATTTTTTCTTAATTTTTTTATTAGAAATACATGTTTATGATATTTAAGAAATATTATATAATTTTGATCAATACAAAATGCTGTCATTAAATGATCTTTTTATTTAATTATTTAGCAAAAAAACAAACAAACAAACAAAACAATTCAAACCAAACCACCCTGATGTAAAACTACAACTGCTTCCATGTTAAATCATTAATTAACTGTGATTTATATAGACTGCACCAAAAACTCATTCAGGAAGTCACAGAAGCAGCCAGAACATCACTGAAAATAGAAAATATTGCAAAACCTCATTTACCCCAGATAAGATTATTGTACATTTAACAGTAAGAAACTTTTTGACATACAGAAGAAAAACAAGAAGAAAATGCTATTGTGTGGATGATTACAGAATTTTTGTTAGCATTGTTTCACCGTAGAACCTCAGACTGAAAAACGACGGATTTGAATTCCGATGAAAAATCACAGAGCTGGAAAAAGTCCATCTGTCTCAGGAAGTTAAACTAGTAGCACTGAAGGCTGTTTGTATTTAAACTAAAGAGTTTAACTAAAAACACAAAAACACTAAAAATATTACATTGTTTCCTGCAGCAATACGATAAAACATTTTGAAACAAAAACACAAATTCATCCAAAAAGGAAGGATGCTTTTGGATTTGATTACATCCGTCACTTTACACTTGGTTCATAAGCGTTAGTTTCACAATATTATCTAGAAGGTTAGGGTTACTTAATGGTATCATTATAATTAATGTTACATAAAGAGATGATGCTACAAAGTGCCAAAAGTATCAAGACGCATATGTGAAAAACTACGCTGTTGTCGCCTCATTTATGTACATCCTGGTGTATCTTGTTGGCATTTATTTATACATGGCTGCAGGGAAAGCTGGGAAATTTAATTAAAACTAATTAAGTTTATTGGCATGAAAGTGTCTGAGATGTAAGGAGCATTTCTCCTCCGCTGTCTTCAACATGAACTGAGAGCACAACACAGTGGAGTTAATGAAACAGAGAGCATTTCAAAACACATCTACAACACACTGGCTCATAACCCACAACGTTTTTGAACTGACCCGAAGCCTGTGAGGACAAAATGATGAAACGAGAGAGTTATAATTGAAATCTGAACACAGAATAAGTAAAAATGTGCGTAAATGTGTTTCAGAGTTCTCCATAAGATTTATTTTGGCTTTGTTTGCGGGTCGTTTCATGGAGCTCGATGTTAACAATTTAAGATGTTAGAGCAAGAGATCAGATTTAGAGTCCACCTTTTCTTCTTTCTCCTCACCTGGGCTGTGCTGCTATGCAACCACTGTCTGCTGTGTTTACACGGCAAGGCTGTTTAGTGTTTGTGGCAGCCATGCATTGTGAATGGAGCTAAAACCAAAATCAGTAGATTCAGATGAAAAATGAAATGAATTCAACCAGCAATCTGTTTCTCAAGGTTCCTCTTGAAAATGAGATGTGGATCTCAATGGGGGGTTTAGCTGGTTAAATAAAATAAATCAATCAGTAAATAAAAGATAGGGAAATAAACAAGCCAAATAAGATAAAGGTATATCATTTTTCCTAGTAATTTATCTGACTTTTTTATATTTCAATTTTAAAAAATATATATGTAGTTATTTGGAAATTCTTAAAAATCAGTGGAAAAAATCTTTACCGTGCTTGCAACAATCAAAGCTTTGTTGTAATTGTCAACCAACATTTTGGATATTAAATGTGCAACAAATTTCCACTGGAATTTTAATAAATAATGTTGATGAGTTTCAAATCTTTCAGGCTGGCAGGCCTCCTTACCATCACCCTAATCTTTAACTCTGCACAAATTCTCAATCACACTTATGTTGAGACTCCGGACAAGCCCCCAAAAAGTTCATATCAACTGTAGTCAGAACAAACATCTCATATTCAATAAATTAGAAAACGTGTTCCGATGAGGCTCAGATTAACCTTTCAAAACTTGTAAGTTTAATATTTGCCTTTCATTAAGGCTACAGTTCTGTTTCATAAAATGTTTTTTATTTGGTCTGATTACAATTAATATTGTAATTTAAATGTCATGTTAATAAATAATAAAGAAATAAAGTCTTCCAAACATCCATTTGTGTGTAATCAATCTTTATAATATGTTTCATTTAATGATAAATATCATGAAATAAATAGCCTTGTCAATAATATTCTAGTTAATCGATTGGGTCTGTACTACAACCTGAACTGAGAATTTTTCAAAATAATATGTTCTAAATCGCACAAAGCTTTCTAAAAACAACACACGGTCATTACTATCCTCAGAATAGTTTCCAAATATGCAAATACTGTTTGTCAGCTGCTGATTGATACACGCTTCTGGTTGGTTTACACAATGCTCATACAATTAAACAAAAATAATGCATTTTAAAGCCTTTTTCTGCTGCTGATTTAGGTCTGGTGGATAATTGGGTCACTCTAAATTGTACAGCGGCCTGCATCTCTGCAGAAAACCCTGAGATGGAGTGATTATCTATTCAGCGTACGCTCTGCTTGTGTCTCCGGTTAGATTTGGCCTCTGGTCCCCAACAGGCCATCCGTAGGTCCCTCCAAGAATAAGTGATTTATGTCCGGATGGATGGCTGTTACTCAGCTTCCAGTGCTCCGCTGCTTGCCTACTCTGGCAGACTGTGCTACTGGTTATTACTGGAAGCATGTCATCTGTAAATATAGAGCCTTGAGCAGACCTGCCAGGCCAAGGCACATCTGGTACACAATCACTATATTTTCTACTCCACTGTCTGTGTATTTGACAGGGCCATTCCGTGGAGATATACAGACGAGTATGGACATCGCTGTGTGTGTGTGTGTGTGTGGCTGTGCTGAGAGCTCCCACAGGGACAGAATGAATATGAGGAAGGAACTGATGAGGTGCGCAATGACAGAGCGGCAGAAAGGAAGTACTCTAACAAATAAAAACGCAGCTGCTGCCTGGAAAAATAAAAAGAGAAGAAAAAAAGAAAAAAGTCTCCAGTAGCTTTCTTTATTCAGGGATTTAATTTGTTGAGTGCATCGGATGCACCGCCACTCACCTGCAAGTGTTCTTAAAGTACTGCTCCTATTTATTAAGACACCTGCTGACACAGCCAGCCAGGATGTCAGCAGACAGCCACTGAGTTTAAACGCCATGTTGTTGTCTCTACGCCCGTCACAATACATTTAGCTGGACGATAAATTGTCCCAGAAATTATTGTGATAAACGATCATATTGTGTTTTAGAGACCATTTTTAAGTAATGTATTGATAATGGTAGAACAATGTGAGTTCGCCCTCTCAAAGACCAAAACACTTAAATTTTGTAAAGAACATGTAGCACTGGAAAACACAATTGAAGCCATGAATAAAAAGGATAACAATAATAATAATAATAATAATAATAATAACCATCAACAATAACTATTTCCATCTAAAATAACTGAAGAATTTCGAATTAATACGACTTACAACATTTTATTTCCCTTTGGGATCAATAAAGTCGTTTTGAATTGAATTTGAAACAATATGTCCCTTCAAAATAAATATAATAATCAGAATTTAATTTAGGGCTCATCTGTATTAATTGTGCGATTAATTGTTTGACTGCTGACGGCGACAGGCAGGCCCGTCACCATAACAAATTTTGCTGGACGATAAATTGTCCCAGTAAATCAACATTATTTTCATGTAATACACTGATGTCATAATAATGCAAGTACATCCTCACAAAGACCTATAAACCTTTAAATTTGTAAAGAAACCCCCGAAAATAAAAATCAACAGCAAAAACTGAGTATGTTTATTATAAGTCATAATAATTTATGTTTCGGATCTGCAATTATTTACAAAAAAGTTTTTCACAAAAAATGTTTTGAAGATCTCATTTGTTTCAATATTTTTAATAAGCACATAAAAAAGGTACAATTAATGTATTTAAAATATATACAATTTAAAACTATCTTTTTGATATACCTCATGGCAAAACGTTTTGGTACTTCTGGTGTAAGTCTTTCTTTTTTTATTGTCAAAAGTGATTTAGAAAAAAAAAATAAACAATGCATAATGTAGGATCTGCTTAGGGCCCCTAAAAAGTCTTGGGCTGGCCCTGGTGAAGCCCTCCACCTAAATATTAACAGTTGGTTTTATTGCAACTTGCTGTAAAATGAATTGCCCATAGAGACATGAGTAAAGATGTGACTCTGAACTCGTATTTTTGGACGCTCCTGCACTTTGTTTACTCCTGGAACTGTGTCTCTACTCTGGATCTGTAATAAGACTTAGCAAATCAAAATTATTTCTTAGGTGACTGAAGCCTCACACTCGTGCACCTATTACCGAGAAATGTGTTCCCACCCCCAGCCGAGCGACGGGAATTATATGTGCAGCTCCCTGCAGGGGGTTAGCAGCGTGCCGTGCCCCTGCAGATACCCAGCGAATGGCTGACAGTTTACGGCGTGAAGCGCGGCAGTGAAAATGTGAACGTCGTATCACTGAAACGATTGTTTGGCTGCGGACGGTGCGGTTTTTATGACAGGATGTCCTCCGACTTCACGTCACCTAATAACTCGAAGTTGACACGTTGACTCGTATCATGTAAGCTGCAGTTATAAGAGCGTCATATTTCTTGTGTACACAGCTTCTCGCTGAGTGGCATATTGGAAATCAGTAGTGGGATAATTGCATTGTACTGCAAGCGGTGTTTAATAATTTAAAAAAAAAGCACTTACAAATAAAGCTCCAACAAGGAAGCGGTAATGGCTGCAGTTAGAAAAAAAACTGAAGTAAACTATAATGACAGTAAGTGTAATCGTCCACGGTTTAATGACTTCAGACGCTAGTTAGAATTGCAAACTTCAGGCATAATAGCAGACATGTGTTGCTCTTACAAGCAAATTCTTATCACCCAATACATTTTTAATTAAAACATTTGCCGATGGGTTATCATAACCGGAAAAGGCTTCACAGATCCGGGACAGTAACTGGCTTGACAGACACGCCTGAGTGTCTGTGAGAATTACTCCTGACGAAGGAAGTGGGGAGGATTCCTGGTGTGCACTCATGAAGAGGTACAACTGTTGTGTGTACCAGGCTTTTATTATGAGTATTTCATGAATAGATCAGAGATCTTGTGGAGATCTGGCTGTTCTTCCATCTACTGTCTATACTTGTTAACACAAGGACACACAGGACAAACAACCACAAAAGCGAATGCTTAAAAAGATAACTTAGGGCGCATTCACACCGGCCATGTTTGGTCCGTTTTAATGGAACTAGTATTTCTGAATGCCCGATCGAACTCTGATGCAAAATAACAAACTGACTCGCCTAAAAACATAGGACTCAGTTGAAGTGAACTCTAGCGCAGTATGAATGCACATGTGAATGCCAAGCAGACCGGAGACCGCTCCAAAAGCAGAGCATTCTGGGTAAATGCAACCTAAACAAACATGCGAGTCTAGCGCCAGCAGGATAAATGGCTCATGGTCTTTTGCCAATGACAAAAAGGACATTTAGCAACTGCTAAAATGTCCTTAAATGTGATGCCATTTCATTGCCATACATTTCGTGAAGAAGGAAGTCTTGCTCAGCGTCTTCTTCAGAGGTTGTTGTGTTTTTTCCTTCAGTGGTTCTTGGGACAGCACCACTACAGGCTAGGAGGGGAACAGGTTTTTCAAACGGTTTGGTGCAGTGTGAAACAGAACCGCACCAGATTAAAATGTTGCAAATTTGGTCGCCAATCAAACCGAGTCTACTGGACTATCAGGTGAGACGAACCCAACCTAAAGATGTTTTTGAGCTTTGGAAGGAAGTCGTAGTACTAGAGAAGAACATGTCAAAAGGGTTTGAACCTACAACCTTCTTGCTTCAAGACCTCAGTGCTACCTACTAGCCTGCAGCAAACTGCACAAAAGAGCAGATCTGACCTAACGATAGGAATTTTAGCTGCTAAGCTTTCTTTAAGGACTACACCATATATATCAGCAAAACACAAGTCTTTCTTAATATATTAAAAAGTAAAATTTTTATGATTAAATAATTGTCTATAAAAAATTAGCTTTTTACGACGCTTGCTCTGTATCACTGAAAATTAGGGAAAAAAAGCATGCCATATAAAAAGATATTTTGTTTATTCAACATTCAAACTCAATAGCAGCTGAGTCCAATGACAGAAAAACCTCTTATTTAGGATAGACTGGTAAAAACATTCATCATTTTATTGTAACTATAAGCGACAAAAGCTACATGAGCTTTTGAGTGTCCTTTAAAAAAGTGTTTGCCTCTCATATGTTTACATTGTTGATGAATCATAAAATAATTAAAAATAAACATTATTTCAGCCACAGTGGAGGGCTTTCATCAAGCATTAATGACCTGCTTAGAAAAATATATTTTAAAAAAATAATTAAATTGCTGTTTCTGGAGGGAGAGCTCCTTTTGATCAATATAATAAAGTCTAAAATACTCCTTACTTCACCTTTACTTTTCATTGGCACTACATCCATGCCTAATTACATAAAAAAAGCTCTTCAGTGGTCTATTGCAATATTACTTCCAAGTATTGCAATTACATTTTTTTATATTATACACCCTTAATGAGAACTACAGGGTTTTCTTTAGTGAAATATAAATAATTATTGGTAGACTAATAGAAAACCAGGGACTGTGGATAACAGTCTGCCTGAAAACTTTGATAAATGATGAAACACCTGAGAGCTTCACTGCGGTTATTAAAGTACTGAATGCTCTGCTAGTCAAAAATAACTTTCCATCTCAATAAGAACAATCCTACGAGACACGGTTTCCAGGGAGGATGGAGCCTGAAAATGTTAGTAAAGGATCAACAAAATATTGTCTAGAGCAGGGGTGGGCAAACTACGGTCCCCGGGTCACATCCGGCCCGTTGGTCTTTGTAATCTGGCCCGCCGAAGATTGGTACAGAATTGCCCAAATCAAATCATATCATGATCATCACTCATTCATTTGGTCTAGTCCTGTAATGCCTGGCGCTCCACCAGGGGGCGCTTTAGGCGCCGTGATACTCGGACTTCTCTGTTCTCTGTTATTACTCTGCTGCTGTAACAATGAGTGGGTCAAAGAGAAGAAAAGTTGACAGTGAGTGTCAAGTGTTCAATAAGGAATGGACAACTAAATACTTTATCACTGAAGTCCGGTCAAAAGCTGTATGCCTTATCTGTCAAGAAACGGTTGCTGTTTTTAAAGAATACAACATCAGCCAGCACTTTTCCACCAAGCATGCTAAGTATGCTAACAACCAGTCAACGCAAGGACAGTCATCTGCCGCGCTGAGAATGGCGGCTAATTTCATCTCCCTTCACACAAGACCCTGAAACGGCACCTCAGGAGTTGCAGCTGGAACTGATTAATCTCCAATGTGACTCTGTCTTAAAACCCATCTCCTAAACTGGATGGGTTTTATGGTTCATTAAGTGCAGTCAAATTTCCAAATATCCAGAAGATGGCACAGAGGATGCTGGTGTTGTTTGGCTCTACTTATGTGTGTGAACAGAACAAAGCACCTCACAGAGCTCAGCTGAGTGAAGAAAACCTCAGATCTGTTCTGAGAATTGCAACAACAAAACTAACACCTGACTTTGATGCGCTAGCAAAGAAGGGAAGTCAATAACACCATTCCCACTAACAGTGAATTTAAGTATTAAAACTGTAATGCTTTTTTTATGCTTATGTTTGATATGTATGAATCTGGTGCTAGCCTGGCCCAGCAGTCAAATTTTAAAAGTCAATGTGGCCCCTGAGCCAAAAAGTTTGCCCACCCCTGGTTTAGACTCAAAAACATGTCGTCACGCTCTTCTTTCCTTTCTCGTTAACTACACACTTAAAATTCAGTTTCAGCATTCAGATAAAAATAAAAACCCAGACCAGAACCAGCCCTTCATCTGTTATTTTGATCAAGTTGCTTTTGTCTGCAAAATCAAAGGCTGAAAACCCCAAAAGCTTGTCTTCTAAAACTAAATGAGGAACTTGGGGAAAGTACATAGAGGAAGAAAAGGCCCAGCTCTTCAATGAATTGTGTTCAAAGAGACCTGTGTCCAAGTATCTGAAAAGCTTTACTTCAGAAACACCAGGCTCCCCGTGATTCATCTCGTGCCGCTTTCATCTCTTTCTTTTCCATTATCCACTTGCAGCGGCGTTTACATAGAAGGGCAGCAAGAACGGTGTACGGACAGCATTTATCTTTGAAGCAGCTCTGCTGCAATCACACACGCCCCCTCCGCTCCCCGACACACACACACACACACCCCCACACACACACACTAAAGCCAGATTTCCAGCTTGAAAGACTATGCTTCACACTGTAGTATCAGAGCACCCAAGTGAACGTGTGGTAAATTATTCAATTAGTATCTAATAATAAAGACAATATTTCTTTTAATTTAAACCTTGCTTCCTTTGACTTGAAGTTTCTAAAATTGCAAACATTTTCCCATAGTGCAGCAGTTCTTCAAAGGTTGGCGACAAGAAAGAAGTTGGTCAAACTAACCCTGATTTCAATTTGGCCCTGGGAATGATGCAACATCTCAGTTGAACATACTACAGGAGCTAAATGTACTGATGTGAGATTCACCAGCTCAAATTTAAGACGTTCTAAGATCATTTTGAAATAAATTTAAAGGCTTGTATCTCCACAGCAAAGTTCGAACTTCATCTACCCAACTGGCAATAAATTTGCACTTAACAATGCTAGTTAGCCAGGGCACGTTAGCAGGGAGTTAGCCGTAGCCTCAACCGTTTAGAGTCACACGCAATCTAGATATCTGAATGTGAATCAAACTTTTGTTTTATAGAAAAGTCATGTGAGCAAAAAAACATAGCTACAATAATCCTGTCAAGATGAAATTTAAGACCTGTGATTAACGTATTTAAGGCCAACTTACTTTTCCCAAAATTAATTTTAAATATTTTAAGGCCTCAAGTGTAGATACTTTGTGTATTTATTTAAGACTTCCAGTTTCAAAGTGCATTCCTGTTCTTTTTTCCAGTTTGGGACTTGGACATATTTTTTAGTTCTGGATACAGATGAATTATTGTATTAAGAACCCCTTTTTAAAAAAGTCTGTAATTTTATTCCTGGCCTTCATGATGCAAACCTTCACAGAATATCTGGACGTATGATGAAATTTTACACAGATTTATTTAATAATTGCATGACTTCGAAGGGAAATGTTTTACTTAGATTTTATTAAAAGGTATCAGAGTAAAGTGGGCAACATATAAAATGACACTTTTTTTTTTCTCTTATGAAAACCATGTATAATTTTCCTTCCACACAGCTAATCAAGAAATGGCTTGTGATGGTCTGTTACTTAAAATTCAAATAAAAATACATTGAGGTTTGTGGTTGTAACATGACAAATTCTGAAAAACTTCTTACTATGTCACTGTAGACACTGGAAGTGATTCCTTAAACTGCATAAAAGCTGACTGCAAGTAATTAGTGATTCCATCTTCTGCTAATGTTGTTACTCCAGGGGTGATGAGAGTAATTTCTATAACGTAGCCTACTGTAAGCTAATAAAATTTTTTCTGCAACTCCCACTCACCACCCCAAAAATTATCTTCACTCCTAAATGTCAGATTTAAAACGAGGGAAGCCAGGCACATGGAGATGAAGACAAGTAAACTCTCACCTCCTCAGGCAACACAAGCATCCATTATAAATATTGAAGCAGCTCCTCCAGTCTGGAATTTACTCAAATAGATTGAAAAAGGAATCTCACCTAAGCTTAAGACGGAAACTTCCTGAGCTGCATCTTCCAGCGTTATTGATTTAACGCTGAAAGAGACAGTCTGTTTTATTTTAACAGATCCGTCACTGAAAATTGACGGATTTTCAGTTACACTCTGAAAGGAAAACTACGAAGTTATACTAGGATAGAGAGAAAAACAAAAAGGAAGATTACATTTTCACCCCCAAAAAAATTGGAGTTTAAATTTCTGAAATTTTTTAGAAAAAGCAAGGACATTTTTGAGTTTAACAGTTGAAATTTTTTTTAGAAAAAATCTTGCAAATTTTGAGTTTAAAAAGCTGAAAATGTGCCAGAAAAAAAATTTAATAAAATTGAGATTGATCCCAGACATTTTCTAGAAAAAAAATCTGAAATTAAGTTTGAAAAGTTGAAAGTTTGTTAGAAAAACCTCAGATGTAGATAAGTTAAAAAAAAATTTAAAAAAAAGAAACTTTCTGATCAAAAAAAAAAACAAGAAAATTTCATATTTTTGTAGCAAACTTTTGACTTCAAACTCAGAAATTTCTTGTTTTTATCCTAGAAAATCTTAGTTTTTTTGGTCAGAAATGTACTTTTTCCCCCACTTATCTACAACGGCCCTAATACACCGTTGTAGAAAAACAGATGCTGCTACATGTATTTTTATTTTCAAAGTTGAAATTATTAAACTAAGACTTCTGATTTTTCACCTTAGAAATCATTAGCATGACATATTTCAGTTTTTATTAAGATCTGAAGCATATTAAGACAACAGTCAGCAAGTGAAAAATGTCTTTGATTTTGCATGACTCATAATAACTCAATAGTCCCAGCAAACCTTTCTGACTCATAGTATTCACTTAAACTAACCCTGCAATTTTTTAATCTCTGCTACTTGCCATTTAATGTTCACGCAGTAGATATATTTTCAGAAAGAGATACACCACACTTTGGCGAGGAAGGGATTGTTTTATATAGAACATGTCTTCCCTACTGGAAAGCAGCTGTTGAAGATGTGAAATAATAGACCTGCCACCCTGGGAGCGAGGTTCAGGTGCAGCTCCTGAAAAATGCAGAACGGCAGTCATTCATCTCTCCTCCTTTCTGTCACACGGGCCTCAAAACAACTGTGCCAGAAACCATCCTAAAAAGACGAAATCCGCTCCAGCAGCGGGCAGGATGTGTTGCCTGTGACGCGTCACTACGTGCTTCAACTCCGATTTTATGTGAAGGGATAACGCGTCGCCGTAATTTTATTCATTGGTTTGCGGGCTCACATTTTGAAGCCAGCTTTGTCGTTAAGATGTTAGCAGGCTGGTATTTTAGGGACAGGAGTGTTGTGATAGAACGCAGGTCTACCGACAGGAGACCGGCCACAGAGCTCCCCCTTGTCACATTAACAGTGTCAAGTGTTTATACAGATCCCTTCCTGCACAGTGTTTATGATTAAGGAAAGTACCAGGAGAGTCCATGATCCGTTCTCGGAAAAGAGCAGAGGAGACATTTATTTCCTGTTATTTTTGCGGCTTTATATGAACGACCCGTGGCTCTTAAGAGTCTACGTGCCCTCCCTTGTTATAACAGCAGGTTTTTATGGTTTATAAGAACATTACTCAAGATTAATCAATGACCTCTAGTATGACCCATATCCTGTATAGTTCAACTCAAAAATAACAAATAGATTTGTTAGGGAGTGAAATACATAACTAATAATGCACATCTAAACATTTTTGTCTCTCAGAAGAATTCACCCTTTTCAATAGGCTTCCAACACCTTAGCCTGGCTATTGCTTTCCAACATAATACAACTCAATTCTCATCTACCTTCAGTCCTCCGTCTGAGATTTCTCCCATTGAACGCCATTTCTCCAGTAGAATTTCAGCTAGGCCAATCAGCAAAAATGATTTGTTGTGAAGACTACAATTCTTAGTAGTCTTAGTAGCAACTAAGATTACTAAGAATTGTAGTTTTACATTTGCATGATTGATTATTTTTTCTTGAGTCTCTCTCTCTCTTTCTACCAAAGATTCAATGATAAAAAGTCTTCAGTTTTTTGTTTACAGACTTTGGTATCCATTTTATCTGTTGTTGAGAGTGTTTTCTTTATTTACTTTGAATATTTAAAATGTCTTCCAGTTCCAGTGTTAAATGTTAGAAATTAAATTTTACTGATCTTTGAGAGGGCGTAATTGAATTTTGATTTTAACATTATATTACTTGAAAATGGTCTCAAAACAACAATATTGTTTGTCACAGTAACTTCTCAGAAAATTCATTGATTTGCTATCGTGACAGGCCTGCAATGGCAGGAAAGTGAACAAAGCCGTTCAGTCTGCATTAGCCACGCTCTCTTCTCTCTTTGAGAGGGTGTTTGTAGAGCAGGCAATTTCCTGTAATCGCCATAATGTCGAACTATCGCATTACCTTCATCACGGGCAAGCATTAGCTGTTGGATAAAATTCAAAACTTCAACAGAGTCCAAACCCTCCGGAAGCAAATGTTTCTCCACAGCTGAAGGTCTACAGCTTCTGTACGAAGTGAAGCGTAGAACAAGAGTCTGTTTTTTTTTTCTTTACCAGGCTACAAACATCTCCCACATCTTGATTTTGCTATTTTAACACTCTCCAAACCAGTGAGATTTTGAGAATATTTCTTATCACACTCCTCTTCCGGCAACCCCACATATTTTACATTAGCTTTTGCTTTTGGGTTAAAATGAACGGATGTTTAGGAGGAAATTTCATCCCACCTTCATGTGACGAAAGTATGCCTCACTGTGGGTATGACGATCTTTATGTGGCATGTGCAGTTGTTTTAATCCCCAACTTGCCATCTGAAACTGTTGCCCGACAGTTTATTTTTTGTATTTTACAAAAGAAATAGTACAATTTCTTCATTATTTATGGAAACATCTTTACAGCCTTCATGACCAGAACCTGCCTCGTCTTTTCTTTTTATCAGTTTTATAGACGAGTTCTGGTTTGTAATGTTTCGGTCAATCCAGATTGTCTCTAATTATCGGGGGCTACCTTTGCTCTGTTATGGTGTAAATACAATGTTGTGAAGGTTTTTACACCCTTTTCCTGACTGATACATTTGCACAATGAAATCCTTTCAATTCACTTTTAAAGGATAAAAACGTAATAGCTAAAGTTTACATCAAGTTCATCAGATTCCTGACATTAAAAATATATTTATAAATTTGTTACTAAAGCAACCAGGTTATTGATACCATTTTTTTTGTTTACTTCACAGACTTACTTGTATTTTTAGTAGAATTTCACAGTACATATATCACATTAAAGGTACTAAATGTTTTGAAAAGGTTTATTTACTTAAGTCACAAAAACGTTAGCAGGATTGTGCGAACACTATAGATCCACAGAACATACGAGACTAAAGTAGCAAAAGACCCCAACAGATTCCTTTCTAGAACAAATGTGGTCACGCAAATAAGTGGGTGCATATTGTTTGTCTTAGAAATTATACGATTGTTCTGCCAACAACTGGTAAAAGCATGAGGACAGATCATTTGAAAACCAAGAGATGATTCTCAATCAAACGGAGATAAAAAGGATTTAATCTGTGATTCATTAACCTCTAAAGTCTCTAAAGGGAACGTTGGTTCAGCCGTATGTTCTCGGGGTCTCATCGTGCTCCAGGCTTTAATTTCAGTTTAATTACCTACCAGGTGGCTTTACTGAAGAGCCTCATCTCCATAAATCACACAGGATGGAAGCGTTTTCCTCAAACCCCAGACAGACTGTACTTTAAGGTGGCACGCAGAGTAAATATGTGGTATGAGTCATTACTGTAATTACTCTGAATCTATCTCTAAATGATTTAAAGTAGGATTCAAATATTGTTTAATGTGTTTGTTTTTATTTTGACTGGTATTTTCAGGCACAACCATGTGTCCGGCATGGTTGTGCCAACGACAAAAATATATCTAGGTAATGGCGGCTGAGGGTACGAAAATGGGACAACTGGTGAAAGATGCCATTCAAATAACTAGTATACAGTCAACGTTTGTAGAATACCATCCCTGAATAACATGTCCAGCCAAAAACCAGATGAGCAACACCAGCAGGAACCACTCCTGTCAACTAACAAATGACTGAGGCTCCAGTTCACACTGGCTCACTAACTTTGGGCTTTAACAGATTGCAAACAAGTCGCCTGCTCCGATGGGAGCGGCTCCATCCCGCCAACGATCCACAGTTCAGGCTGGAGGTGGTGAAGGGGAATCATTCCTCAGCTCACTTTGGAACACTTTGTACCAAATGATCATTATATAAAAGCCACAGCCAGAAGGGTCAGTATTGATGCTGACCCTTCTGAGAGCTGCTTCCAGAGGGATAATGCACCACGTTGCAAATCTCAAATAAACTCGAACCGCTTTCCGGAACGTGACAATTATTTCCCTGTATTTCAACCGTCTCCACATTCACCGGATCTCAAACCAACTTGTACTGGAATGTGTGACCAAATGCGTGACAGGAATGGTTCAGTCGGTTGCTATGGCAATGAGTTTGTGTAGCGTAGCAAAAGAGACAGCATGAAAAAAAGAAATTGTTCTTCAATGGTTTTTGTGCATTATTTTCCCCTTTGCTGTGGCACTCTGCACTAAATTAATAAAACCTGCATCTCCAGGTTTCATTTCATTGACAGAGTTGTTCTACTGCGGCAGCGCAGCTATGGATGGCAAGTAAAAAGAACTGTGTTTTTGCACATTTGGTGTCCGTTGGTGTCCAGAGGTAAATAATACAAACATGATTAGAATAAATTACGCAATTAGCAATCACAATTCAAATATATCAGAGTCATATGTGTGTAGGGTAATCTCTGTGGCAGATCGTCTAAGGAAATCCCAGATTTGTCTTTTTGGTGCCCAGTGAGATTTTAATAGAAGCAAACTGTTTCCAAACGGCTGAATGTGTTAAATCTGTCTTGTGGAGCAGAAGAAATACTTCAATCATTGTGGTTTTAGATGAATTAAACATGTAACTGGCTGAGCTTTTAGTGAGGAGCGAAGGTTCATCAATGTAATGGAAAGTGGTGTTCTGTGGATTTACAACCCAGAATCATTATGAAGCCAAATGTGGGACAATAAGTGTTTTAATTCATTTGCCTGGTTTCCGTCACCACTGGAAGCAGAAACTGGAACATAAAATTGTCGAGGTTCAGTTTGTTCATGCTTTACTAAGCCACAACAAAAAATAAAAAATAAAAAAAATCAGATTGCGCTGAAGGACATTTTAGAATAGCAGGTGGTCCCTTCATGTGACCCAGGACAAATTTGTGTTCAGACTGCTGAATAAATGCAGATTATTGTGTTTCATAAGCAACTATTTTAGTACCTTATATAACAAAAATAGAAATAAAATAGCCCAATTTTGACATTTTGACTTTAAATGATTAATAATTTGAAGTTGTGATCTATTATACAGCTCTGGAAAAAATTAATAGACCACTGCACTGAACCCCACTGAAAACCTCATGGTTATTCCACCAAATGTTGGCTTTTGAGCTCTTCCTGAGTTCAAACATTAGCATTGATGTTTCTAAATGAATATGAACTTGTTTTCTTTGCATTACTTGCAGTCTGAAAGCACTGCATCTTCATTGCTATTTTGACCGTTTCATTTCCTGGAAATAAATACTAAAATTTTTGCTTGGAATATTGGAGACATGTTGTCAGTAGTTCATAGAATAAAAGAACAATATTCATTTTACTCAAACATATACCTATAAAAAGTTAAATCAGAGAAACTGATCATTTTAAATGGCCTCTTAATGTTTTCCAGCGCTGTATATATCTATAATTGAACTGCTACAGTTTGAAATTGCTTAACAAGGTTTATAATTCAGCAGGTTGTAAAAATTAACAATTTGCTCACCGCTGAGGATGGCCCAAAAGCAAAGACATGATCTACCTTTAATCACTTGCTTTCACCCTGAGGGAATTACCTCCCTTATTGCTGTTCCTCGTCTCCAATTCAGCTGTTCCAAAAAGCTGTGCCACCCATCACTTTTCGCCTCGCAATTAAAAATAATCTCAGGAACTCTAGAGCTACTAAGAGTGCCCGAAAGAGCAACTGGATCTAAAGTGAGGAAGCGCAGGAGAGCTCTCTGAGGCTGCAAAGCACTTCTGAGCGTCGGACAAGCCGCAGCATCGCAGCGTGACGCCAGCGGTGTCAGGAGGAAATCCAATAAGGTCTTTTCTTCTGCGAGCTGTGAAAGAGGAGGTAATGAGTAGTGTCTGCGCTGCTCATTTTAACATGCAACATGCCCGAGTGGAGATAAAGATCACAAAGAGGCGTCAAGCTGTAAAGAAATGCACAGAAAATGAGACACAGTCTCTTGAATCTATTCAGATCTCGCCTACCTGGGAACAGAGCCAATAACAACATGTTCTGTGTGTCTCTGTTACAACTCACAGTTCAGATCAATCAAGAGTCTTACAAGGGATGTTCTTTGTTAAAGAATATAAACAAAATTTCCACAGATTATTAACAAATATGTAAAAAACATATTTATTTTTTTTATATAAAAGTTACAAACAACAGCTTTTCTGGGAGGTCAGAGAAAACGTTGATGTAAGCAGAGAGTGAACAGAGCTGGATTTCCTCTATGAATGGCTGGGCACTGCTGGCACTGCTGGCCCAGTCACAGATTTTCTGTCACTACCAAGAAAGATAAATTTGGCTTTTAGGCAATATATATATGCAAAAAAAAAAAAAAAAAAAAAAAACATAGTCATTGTGTTGAAACAAACCAATCAGTTTGCATTCTATTTTATAAAGACTAATGGATCCAGCCGTGTTTGTCAATCTTGGTGTTCAACAACCTCTGCCCTGCGTGTTTAAGATGTGTCACCGCTTCAAAAGACCTGATTTAAATGGTTGAATTACCTCCTCAGCATGCCACCAAGGTCAGCAGCCGCCTGTTAATGAGCCTTCAATTGGAATCTGCTGCGATGTAGCAGCTAAATATATAAAACATGCAGGGCAGTTACTCCTGAGAATGAGAGTTATAAATCAGAGTTATGCAGAGCAAGAAGTGACTGACTGTAGCCAGGTGTGGATGACTGGAACAAAAAAATAAATAAATAAGTAAATACACAGAGACAACGAGGCAATCAGGAGAATTCAAACCAGGTGTTTGGGGGACCAATGCAAGCAATTTCTGAGAATTTATTTCTAAAATTTACTTATGGAGTCACTGTGTGGATTAAAAACTGAACTCTCATTGCATTTAAAAGGGCAGTATTATTTGTTTTCCAGGCACACAATGCAATTTTATAGCACAATCAAGTAATTATGTTACTTTGTATGGTAGGTATCAAATATGATATTAAATGAAATTTGACTGAATAGCTTAACGCCCTGAAATTGGGCCTCTGTATCTTTGAAAACTCCTGCTTTTTCTGAAACTCCACCTCCAGGAAGCGATCACAACATGACTCCTCTATTAACACTTTATCAACATTTTTACCAGCGTCTCACTGAGAAGTAGCTCATGTAATGAGCTCAGCAGATGTGCAGTTCCACCAGGTGTTTGCTAATTGCTGCTGGCTAGTCTGAAGGAGCTGAGTGGGGGGAGTCGCAGCGAAGGGGCGCTCTGTGAGGAGGAAGCTTAGAAACTGCAGCTCTTAGGAGGAGTAACTTTGTCCCCGAAGGCGGTGCTAGCTCCATTTTGCACAGCTGAATGGTTGCCATGGGAGACTAACGGATTTCTCACACATGCATTTTTATGTCATTCTACGGCAGCATCAAAGTGCCAACAATTAGCCCGGCATACCTACTACAGCATCTTCTATGGTGCAGCATCCTGACGTACATTTGTTCCTTTTTTTCACTCCCAACGCAAATATCTGAGGTTTAGTATCGATACGAATGTGATACAGAGAAACAGTGCTGGATACAGACATAAAAATTCTAAATTACTAATTTATTTAATAACTCTACACTTGTCCAACACACTTAAAAACATAGACAGCTTCACAAGCTGGATCTAGCATATAAAACAACTAAACTTTAATTTGTTCAGTCAATGCAATTAGGAGTAAAACATCCAATGTAAAATAGATGAACTGAAACTGAAGCAGTAGGTTGACCTTTGCCAAACATGTAAAAAAATAAACTGCAACAAACCTTTCAAATTGTTCAGAAAGTGCAATTAGGAGTTCTAAATATGATGTAAAATCTATAATAAAGCATGAAGTTGCTTACAGCACAACGCATAGAATTAGACTGAATAGATCTGCGGTCATGCATCGAGCACATTGTCACAATACCAATCTGGAATTGTTTTCAATATTGGGACCGATGCAGATATCGATATCGGATTGGTGCATCTCAAAGTAAAATGAAAAACTAATCTGGTATTCATTGTCATAGACAATAAAATGTACAATTTATACTATATACCTAAAGGAAAATATCACATTTCCAGCTTCAAAGTGCCTAGAAGAAGGTCCTGAACCCCAGTTTGTTACCATCACCTTGTGATTCTAACACATTTTGTACAGCACTTTATAGGATCTTAAGTGCTGACCATTTACCGGTGCTGGACAAATGGCAAATTTTAAGCGCAGACTGATTGCTTTCGGTTTTGAGCGAGGGAGTAATTGTGCGTTAAAAAAAAAACTTTGCCTGAAGCAAAACACTCCAGAAATCTGAAGCAGAAGACTGAAATGAAAAATACCCTGCCCTCCACATCTCTGTAATCAGGCCTTTCCCACAGGCGGTCAACAGGAAGACCAGTTTCTGCTTCCAGGTGAAGCACTCCCCCGCCGCCTCGCTTCGCCTCAGAAACCCAAACAGGCGTGGCCGGCCGAGCCGTTGCTTGCGCCCCGACACGAAAGCCCTTGTGCTTCTCCATGACAAACAGCTATTAAATTTAAATTACCAGCGTTTTGTAAGATCAACTAAAACAACAGAGGTCACGGGCGGCGTGCATTAGCACACGTCTCTGTAATATCCAGAGAACACTGGGGCGCTGTTTGCCGAACAGGCCTCTCTGGGGACCGGTTTCTAATCTGAAGACGCAACATGACACAGCAAGCTGTAGAATTCTAATAACATATATCTGTCATGTCTAAGTGACAAGAAATGGCTGATGGACTGGAACTCGATTGCTTTTGGCGGACACACGTGAGACTGAAATAACATTTCACGCACAAAAGTCTTCGTAACATTAAATTTTACAAGGAGAGAAAAGGAGAAAAGCAGAGAGAGAGAAAGACACAGAGAGAGAGAGAGAGATTGCTCCTTGGCATTCAGCAGCTATTTATAGCACAATGCCAAATCTCAGCAAAGCCGCAGGTACACGACATATTTATTTTATTTAAACAGCAATATAGGGGGAAAAAAACTGCAATTCATTTACATCCAAACCAAAAGAAATGCTCTGCTGTGCTGAATCTCCAACAGAGATGAGTAACACCATATTTCACCAGCAGCCAAGCAGCAGGAAAAGGGCAAGACTGCAAGGGTGTGGTAGAAAGAAATTAGCAAAACAGATTTTTTTTTTTCTATAGAAATTCACCACCACTGGGAGCCATGGCGCTAAAACACAACTTTTTCGTTTAGGTTCACACAAATCCTGAAATGATTGAGGGTCTTAGCACTGAGCCCTCCCCTGTTATTTGAAGCTCACATTCCAATTGGTGCAGATTTTAACCTGCAAAATCCTGCAGCTCTGATGCCATCCTGGATGTTCGTGGTTCGAGTCATTCCTCTGTGGAGCTCCTGTGTGCCACTGGGCTCCTTTGTTTTCTGTAGAAAATATTCCAGAATGTAAAAGATTCAGAAATATGAAATTGTAAATTCTGAGGTCGGGGTTTGGGACCCACATCTTTCACGTTGATGTAGGGATGAACGATATTTCTTAAAAACCTATCGAAATACAAGCGTTTCATCACAGACGATATCAATAATTATAGATTGGTCTTTTGTTTGGATTATCTGAAATAATGCCCAGCTGGTGGTGTGACCTTTCCTGTTTGGTAACCAAAGAGTGAGTTAGTTGATGCCACTGACCTTGTTTAGCTTGCTGTGAGAGACAAAGACAAAGCCTTTCTTCTGCCTACATCTCCCAGAATGCCGTTCTGAATCGCAGCTCAGTGAATATTCTACATATCGAATATTCTATCAGCTGTATTATCTATTTATATTGATCACATGTCTATCACAATAGATATAGTTATTGATTTATTATCCTACACATCATGAAGAGAGTATATGTATTGGGGTGAATTCGTATTGTTTTAACAGCATCAGGACAGGGTGAGTCACTTTTCCCATGCAGTACATCTGTCTTCTATGAATGCTCCCAATGGGACAGAAAAGTTATCACCCAAATCAATCAGAACATTAGTTAAGCCATCACTTCCTGTTTCAAGTATACAGCAAGCTGAGGTGAGTAAATCATTATTGCAGACAGGATTAACAGTTTTATAGCAGAGGCACATATGAGAGCTGTGTTAATCACACAGCAGATTTTTTTACAAACAGCCCAAAAATACTGATAGTAGCTATAGTTATGTGGTCAAATTGTACATGCTGCTGTTGCACTCATGGAGTATTGTGTTCCTATCAAATTTTGATCTCGCATACTATTGAAACAAAAGCCTGGAACAAAATAGTGTGAAGGAAGACGCGTCGGTCTCATTTTACCGCATTGTATTACAAATTACAGTTTGTATTTTCCTAAAACTTTCAGTGAAATAGTCTAGTACTGTGATAAAAGTTGATTTATTCTAAAGCTGTTCATAAATTTCTACCTGGGGCACCAATAAATGCTTTTGGGTTGATGCACTGTATTGCATACAGTAAAGTTCTTTAACCAAGTGATTCAGATGGACTAAATCAGATTAAATCTCTATTTGCAAATGACAACAGCTTTACACATGAGCCACACTTGCAAATTTAAAAAGTCTTTACAGGTGCTGCTGGTGGGACTCTATTTTCATAGGCTTAAAAACTGATGCATATAAGTTGGAACATTAAGAAAAAGTAAAGTGATATTAAATGAAACACAATGCGCTTCAAATGTAACTACATTCCCGATAGCCTCACAACCGCTGAAACCTTGCATAGCTGATTTTTGTTTCATAAAGATTTGCTCAGTGTGCGGTTTTTATTAGCAGGTGAATTTTACACCAGGGCTCAAATAAATATAAAAAAAAAGATTAATAGGAGGAAAACATCCGGCTGCAGCTGTTTGATTAAAAAAAAAAAATCAATGCAACCAGAGAAGCTAATTTGTCTTTTGAGAGACTCTGCTAAAAATAAACAACTACATGTCTGATTTCTGGTGAACGCAAGCTTCTCAATTAATTTGCTTTTCTATCAGGAGCTGCTGCAGACATTTCCACAGTGGTGGCTTCAGATATTGAACCTGCAAAAACAGCAAACAGAAGAATCGATGGATGGACGGACGGATGAATGGATGGATGGATGGACGGACAGACGAATGCAATCTTTAGACAATCTAACAAATGAAAAGTTAAACAGTATTTTTTGCAATAAGAAATTTATCAATTTGGCAGTTAATTATATGACAAATTAAAATTAGCTCAATATTTTCCATTCTGATGGTTTTTATTTTCATTTTATTTAATATTTTTGGTTGAATTTTATTGTTAATATTTAAAATATCTTCCATTACCAGTTTTTAGTGTTCCGTACAAAATGAATGTATATTTATTATTGAGAGAGCGAACTTGCATCACTGCGCCATAATCAATATCTTACCTGAAAATGATCTTAAAAACAACAATACTACGGTTTACTGCTACTATTACTGAGACAATTTATCATCCAACTAAATTTGCCGTTGTGACAGAACCAAACAGTATTCCAAACATTTATTTACATTATGGAAACCCCTTAAATCAAACTCAAAATGTTTCCAGAATCTTCCCCACACTTTGCAGAAACCGTGTACAATTTCCCAAAAAAAAAAAACATCTATAAAACCATGTGCCATTTTATTAAGCTTGTAAATCAGACTTATTGCTGTTTTGAACTTGCTGCGGGTCATGATTTAGCAGTGTCTGGAGAGGCTGGACCACAACTGGACGTATAAACCCCATCGCCATCTGTTTGTTCACCTTAAGCCCGGCTGAAGGGTCTATTTTTCAGCTGGGGTGCCATGCTGCGGTTTCCTCATCAGGTTGATGGAAAACCTCTGAAGTTAGTGCCTTTATCTCCGAGACCAGTTTTCAGGAGCAATGGGAAGTAAACTCACATATAGCAAAGAGTGCATTGCATATATAGATAAATAATTTTAACCATGGCCCAGATGTTTTAGCATTATTGTTGAAATTAAACTCATCTTCCCCGATCTGTATGCTGCCCGTCGGCTTTCAATCATCGCTCCTGCCTCCTATTAACGTTTGATGAAGTTAATTTAGTTTGATTTATGCAATTTGACAATGTGTATTTGTCCCGTTAGTTCTAATTTGTTCCTGTTTGCCCCATTGATCTAAATTGATCCAGCTACACATAAGCTCGTGTCTGAATAGTAACCTTTAGGGAATACTCTGCTGGGTAATTTCTCTGGGGGAAAAAAAAAGAGAACAAGCTTACAGTTTAAAGTGTTAGAGTTTTTCATTGTGTTTTAAAATATACATAAATGGAACCAGTAACTAAGTATGAAAAGAGTCAATAAATTCAAACCGCGGTTAGCTGCAACTGTTAGCTTAAAACCTTTATGTCCTTATCAAATTTGGCCAGTCACTAAATAAGGTTTCTGCTGTTTCTTCTTTTAAAATAATCCAAGCCAGTCAGATTGGATGGAGAGCAACTTTGAACTTTCAAATGACAAACAGTTACCATGCCAACAGAGTCTCCAAATTGACATGTGGATCTCTGCAGCTCCTCCAGAGTTTCCACAGGCTACGAAGGGTGTTTCTCACACCTGATTGTCCAGCAGACGAGGTTCAACTGGGGGCCAAAGTAGCAACATTTGTTACATTTTCAGCTGGTGCGGTACGCGTTCACATGGCATTGTGTCAAACAACCCAAACCCTTTGATAAACCTGTTCACCCTCCTCACCTGGGGTGGCGCTGCACCAGGAATTACTGAAGGAAATGACACAAAAACGTCAGAAACAGACGTTAGCGCAACTTCCTTCTTTGTGAAATGCAAACAAAAATGGAGTAGTGTCAGATTTCAACGACTGTAGGATTTGTTTTGTCTTTGGTAACGGGCCACTTTCTCCTGCTGGCGTTAGACTCTCACGTTTGTTTAGTTTGTATTTACCCAAGATTCCCAATGCTACAGTTCACTTCCTGCTTCAACCGAATCGAGACCTAGGTTTTTAAGTGGACCTAAAAACGAATTCACGCCTCTCCAACCAAACCAGACTTTCAAGGCAAACAAATATTGAGTTTGATTAAAGCGTGCTACACAAGGGTGGTGGTGTGAATGCAACCTCATTCACACCACCTAAATACTTAGGTGATTTTTTGAGGCAATTCCTTATATAGGGTCCAATTTAGGGGTATCGTATTCAAGGGGTTGAACACAAATGCGCACCACATTCCTCATATTCGTAAAACAACCAACCCAAACGTGTATGGCTTCACACATCTATATTAAAACGTGTGCACCCTTCGCCCTGGCATGCATGCGAGACGTTTTAAATCCACAGGCTGCAATAAGTGAAATCCCCTACTCTGTCGTGAGACGTTTTGTCACCACTTAGGTTGACAATAATCTGAAATGTCATTGATCCCTGTGGGAAAGTGCCCCGTCCACTCCTGGGCCTGTGGGAAAGGTCAGAGCGCAGAGGCCACGTGCAGAACACGGAGTCAGGAGCTGCAGGAGATCCACAGACTGGCTCATGAGGATGGGAGAAATACCCATCCTGCAAGTTAAACATCGCATTTTATTCCAGCGAGTAGGATCAAGCCTCCTGATCTCCGGCGAATCCGAAAGAAGATGCTTCAAATCGCATCTTTCTATGACAGACACAATACAAACAGGTGGCACACGTGCAGCAATATAATCCTTTTTTTTTTTTTCCTCTTTCAGAGAGCAACAATGAACCTTTTCATGCAACAGAAATGTCATGACTTCAAAGGCCTCCAGTGATGCTGTCCTGTCAGCTCTCATTTCTGCAAATCCAGTTCAGCAATCAAATGAGCTGCATAAAAAAAAAAAAGCTCCCTGCTATTATTAGCACACTAAAGCACTCTGTATTCTGCTGGGTTTTTCTTTTTCTTTTTTTTTTACTTTGCAATTGCTAATCTTTGAGCCTCTGAACTTCTATAATGTGAGCCGTCTGAATTTTAACACCAGCAGCGACCCAGAAAATGTGGGACAGTAAAAGGCAGGTTCGTCTTCACCTCTATGTCTATTCTATAACATTTGACCCCCCACTGACTTGTGTCACCTGCGGGGAAACGCGGACAAACAGGGACATGAGGGAGACCAGGATGTCTCACATGCGGGAGTCCGTGGCGACTGTCGCGCATTCCGTCACGGACTCCATCCATCCATCCATCCATCCACCCATCCACCCATCCCCTCCATGCATTCAAGCATGCAGTCGCAGCCGAACCAGCGCGCGACACAAGGTCTACCTGTTAGCACGAGCCCACCGGTGACGTTCCGTCCCCCTTACCTCTTCCTTTTGTCTCCTTTGACATAGTGTCCTCTCCGGTGCGCACCTGTTTCCGCAAGCCGTCCCTGTGTTCTCGCTCGTCGGGGAGTTAATTAGGCAGCGGCTCTGCCTCCCTCCGCCCCTCTCTCTCTCCTGGCGGCTGCACCTGCCAGACCGTAGCGGGGTGAAGCGGGCGCACTGCCTCGTCGCTTCCGCTCCCTCCTCCGAATCTCCCGTTCAGCGGCGGAAGAAAAGGGGCTTGAAGCCACTGCGGAGTTCTGATTCACCTGTGCGAAGTCCAGCGGAGCGCCGCGCCGCAGACATGGCCACTTTAGGCAGCGCGTTGTTCCCGTTCAGACTTTGCTCAAATGTCATGCCCGCCACAGCTCCCGCTCTTCCCGTCCGTCTCTCTCCTCTCCTCTCCTCTCCGCCGCAAACAGCAGCCGGAGTTGCTTCACACACACAGAGAGGCTCCGCTCTGCAGCTCGACTGCCTCCAGCGGCGCGCGCGGTGCCGGACTGATGCCGCCGAGAGGCCGCCGTCCTCCGTGTCTCCGTCCTCTGTGACTTCACGTTTTCAGAATAAGGACTCACCCCCAAAAAGCTAAAGTAAAAACGGAAGGCGGACTTGTTAAGGGAATATAAAGGTTTACATCTATTCAGCAAGACAAGCAATTGATAAGGGCAGCAATTGGAAAACCAGGTGATAAGAACTAGCTTACAACTTTAGAAATACAGGCAGGGGCGCAGCTACATACTTTCTGACGTGTATGCGAACATGTCATCGCCCCCCGCCCCCCACCACATATACTTGTACAACTCATCTTTAATTAAAATATCAATAATAATAAATGTACATATATGTGAATAAATTGCTGCCTGTAGGGCAATTAAAAAACAATGAAACAAAAAACAGGTCAATATTTCATCATTTAATATATAAGTGAGCCAAAGAGCAACTTCTGTACCGCCTATAGGCTGCAGGTCTGAGGCATTTTGTTAGCATGTTTTCTAACATTCTTATAGCTTGATAGGAAGCCTGATCCAAACTGGTAACCCATATTAATAAAATGGTGAAATAATATTGACCACAAAACACTGTAGCCTATTTATAAAAGATATCAACATTTTTCCTGCACAATCCTAACAAACGTTTTTAATGTTGAAAAATAAACGGTTTCTCTTCACAATACTTATTATTTATTAATCTATTTGTATGACTTGTTCTTTAAATTGACATTTATATTATTTTTTTGGTCTCAGGAAATGACTGAGGCCGCTCCTTGTATCAAAAGCAGCAAGATGTGGTGGAAACAAGTTTTATATGACAAGACGTCTAACATCAATGTTACATCATGTGTGCAACCATAAACTAAAAGCAAATCTTAAAGCGGGAAGTAAAGCTTACATTGTTTGTAAGAGGTACTGCAAACTGTCAATGGCGTCGCCATGTCGATTTCCGACTTCTTAACTAGAAAGCTGTCTGAAAAAAAGATAACCAGCTGTCCTTTTCCTTTCCTTTCAGTTCATAATGTCCTATCGTGTGTCGGCGCATCTCATAAAATCCAAACAAAACACATTGAAGTTTTAGGTTGTAGCATGAAAAAAAATGTGGAAAATTAAAAGAACACGAAGGCATTTGTAAGGTACTGTATCTGCTGCATGTGGAGGTGTGAGCCATCACCCTTGTTAACCCTGCATCACTAAAATAGCAGGTGCCACCCTGGTCATTCAGGGGCAGCAACCAGAGCAGAAAGAAAGCCTTTTGGATCTGTCAGAAGCTCAAAAATAGAACCTTTTAAAAATCTAACTCCTGCTTCAAAATGAAGCCCTTGATTCACTTTCCCACAGATTTACTTTGGAGTGTTTTAATTCGGCAAATGTTTCACCTTGCAGCTAAACCTTAATTCACTCTTAAGTCCATATCTGAGTCGCAACACTTGACCGTGATTGCCTTTAAATAGCTCCTCTCACACGTTACGCCGTCATCATGCGTGAAGTGGCCATTGTAGCACCTGCTGTTTCCATCCCTTGCTTCCCCAAATGGGATCACGCGTGAGATCCCGTCGCCGTCAAAAAGCCCCACACGACGTCTACACCAACGAAAACTGACACGGGGAAAATGCCTGCGGCGGAGCCGTCGCCCTGGAATATAAAAGACTGACATGCTACATTACCAAGCTCCAAAAGGCACACACAAAAGCAATTTGTTATTGTCATGGAAGTCGGCGACGGCCTGCTACTTGTGCGGAGCACTGAGCTCAGATTCCACAGAGGAAAACTAATGGAAAAGGCCTCAAGGCCAGGAGGTCGAGGAGACAGATAGCACCGATTACACCAAATGACTGAACTGACAGCGTCCAAGAGAGAGACAGAGAAAAAAAGGCTAATTGAATTAAACCAGTTGGAGTTCGCAAAGCTTTCATCGTACGTTTGAACATAGGAGTAACTTCCTGAAGGACCGGTGTGGACATGTCCCCACCAACTCTGGCATGAAGGCAGGGCAATGCAGAGACCTTTGGAGGCCCCTATGTCAGTCCCCCGATGCTTTGGGGACATTTTTATTCATTTAATTGTGGCATGTTTGGCTTTATGCTATGGTTCTAATTATTGCTCCAGTATTTTCTCTGATGTTTATTTTGTGAGCTCTAAATGGGCTGAATCTTCCTTTAACACTTCAGGTTCTGCAGTAACTTCTATCTATAGCCGCTCACCTCCAGCCCAGATCCAGTCAGCAGCGGCTTTAACCCGCCTGGTGGAAACGTTAAGGAGAAGCAGAGCGAACAGTCGGCAGGTGGTACCAGGTGGTACCAGGTGGTACCAGGTGGTACCAGGTGGTACCAGGTGGTACCAGGTGGTACCAGGGCTTTGAGATGCGTTGCATTGATACAGTTGCAGTCAGGCATGATTTAATGTTACACAATACAGTTTTGGCAAGTTGCTCAAAGTCTAAACTGGTATTGTTGTGCATTTAAAGTTAAAGTTTACCTTCGAACAAACGCACCCCAAAGGAATCCCAGCGCCCCTATTTTGTAAAAATGTGCGCCAGCGCCTCCTGCCGTCCTCTGAATGCTCCCCAGTGGGCGGTACCGCCCCCGTTGAGAAACGTTAACTTAGACCCAATAGACAAGTAAAACTTGACATCTGACAGAAAACTAAACCCATGAAACAAAATTCTCCACAACTCATCCTACAACACTGACATGGTGACACAAACGTCCACAGAAAGAGGAGCTTTCTGGTTTGAACCGTTTGCAAATTAATTGTTCTAGAAATTAATACCACCTGTCTTGAGGACAATTTTCATTGGTCAGTCACCCTAATTTACATGATTTTGGAAATTTGAAGGGAACCGGAGCACCCGGAGAAAACCCCCACTAACACGGGGAGAACATACAAACTCCCACAGAAAGAGGACGAAGACCTTTTTTGTGTGAAGATGCAGCGATGACCACTGCAACACTGTGCTGTCCTTTTCTGTGCTTTTCCTTCTAGAATAAAGTCTGGTTCTTCTCTTCAGCTCCTCAGGAGATGCATCATGTACCTCAATATCCTCTGACATGGTTTCCTCTAAGAGTCGGTTCATATCCATGGATGCAGGGTCAGAGATGTTATTTTCAGGCGTATTTTCTTGACGCCTGGCCACTTTCCTTCTTGGAGGTCCTACTCTTCTCTGTCTTGGAGCTCCGTCTTCAGGTTTCCCAGCTCCGTTTTGTAATTAACCTCACAGGTGGAGTATATTTGTTGGGAGGCAGTGAGTTGCTTTTGGAGAACAGAAACATCTCCTTCATATCTAGTTTTAAGTTCTTGATTAGAAACTTTAGTTGCTCCAGTTCACTTTGGAGATGTTGAATTGTCTCTGCAGATTGCTGCTGCAGGAAAGTGAACTCTTGTTCTACTCTCTGACGCAGATTGTTCCTTTTTGATCTGTGTGTTGATGAGATGACGGTCATACTTTGCTCTTTCCAAATTAACTTCTTTCTCACAGTTCACCTCATACTGATGATGTTCTGCTTTCTGTCTCAGTGCAGAAACATCTGCTTCATACCTCCAGTTGAGTTCTTGGTATGAAACCTTAATCTGCTCCAGCTTCCTCTGCAGACGTTTCTCCGTTTCCTGCAGGCAGGCGATCTCCTTGGACATTTGTTCTTGGAGATCGTCCTTCTCTGCTCTCAGGTTTTCATTGAGATTTTGCTGGTGCCTGATTTTCTCCTCATAGAATAGCTGCATATCTACCTGCAGGTTCCCCTGACCTGCAGCTTTGTATTTTGTTTGAATCTCCTCGTAGTGAGTCTTCACTTGGTCCACCGTTGAAATACTGTGGCCTTTTTCGAAAGGTGCTATTAATCTGACAAGCCTGATCAGGATGTATATCCTAATTTATTGAATAAGACTGTTTGGCATTCACATGGAAGTTTTAGCTTTATTTTTAGAACTAAAAAACAAAAGGCCTTCCAGTAACTGTGGATACATCAGTAACCCCACCCTTCCTCCTGCTCCTCCTCATCCCCACCAACTTGCAACACAAAGTTACACCCTTGCGTTTGACAACTAGCTTTCGCTGTCATTAAGAGACAAGACTAAGAACTCTGCTGCAAAGATGTCAAAGGTCGCTGAAGTACCGTACAGGACACTGAAACTCTCCCAGGCAGCTCTGTTTATAACCACTGCAGGGCTTTCTGTAAAACAGAGGGAAGATTTGCTACAGCAGCACAAAGTGCATTAGGAGCTATTAAAGAATCGCAAAATACAGCATACTGGCCAGTCAGCAAAAAGAAGTTGCTAAGGTGCATATTTTTTAGTTTCTACCTTGTGGGCAGGCAAATGCACTTTACACCAAAGCAAGGCTAGTAAATTGAAAAAGAAAAAAATCACAAGAAATATCATCTGTAGTCCTTTTTTTTTTTTACTTTGCTTATGTATCTCCTGAAAAGTACCACAGTAATTCATCTCGTTTCTATTTTATTCAGGTACATCTGCTGGCAGAGGTCATTCTCGCTGCCTGAACAGAGAACCAACAGCATCATGAAGACCAGCAGACACACACAAAAGTCAGGATTAAAGGTGTGTGGAGGTTTGCAGCAGGATGAGGCTATAATACAGCGTCGTCAGATTGAAGCTTTTCTCAGAAAACGGCTCAATCCGCCATCTGAAAATGGAAAAATAATGTTTTGACCCAGCTGTAGGCCTACCGTGACATGGTTACCTACCTACACTGACAAGGTGAGCAAGGAGGGTATTAGTCAGAGGAGTAACAAAGAGGGAACTCTCCTCAAGTGGAAGAATCTGGGGACAGGTTATAGTCATGCACGCCACAAATCTGGCCAATAGGAAAATAGCGAGGAAGAAGCAAACTTTGAAATAAAGCAGGAAGAACTTTAGTTTAAAGTAGGGGAACGGTGAGGACGAAGATGCTCTGGTCAGACAACAAGAATCAAACTTTGTAGCATTTGTACAAATGGGTGCTTTTCACCTGCAGGGACAAACTGGCATTAGTTGAAGGGAAGTAAAATAAAATTAAGTAATAATAGTAACACAAAGATAAATGTTGAGTCACCTTCAATCAAGACAAAAATGTAAAACCCAATAAATGAATGAAGAAAAAAAATCAGCAAATGACTTTAAGTGGAAGTTTACTTTTTAACAAGACAACAACCATAAACGTAGAGTCAGTTTCAATAGAATGGTTTTAATTTAATACATGTCCATCTGTTAGAATGGCCCAGTCAATGTCTAGACCTAAATCCAACTTGCAAAAACTGAAGGATGCAGTTCACAGATGCTCTCCATCCAATCCGAGTCACTATGAGCAAAAATGCAGCTGCACCTAGAAAAGAGAGAGGATGCGCCTTCGGTACATTCAGCCATTTTGCACAGCTGAATGTCTCCCACAGGAAGATGAAGGATTCCTCAAACGCACAAGAAAGAATCAAGGTTTTTGATGAGGGAGTAAATAACCTTATAACATGATGCAAAACTCCAAAAATGTGCTGAAAAATGTTAGTTTTCCAAAATGTGTCAATCAGAAAATGTATTACAAACAGTTATAGAGCAATAAGTATGAAGATTTAAACATTTAAGAACCAGTAAGATGACGACTATAAGTGATGGTGCTCGAAATACAATGATTATGACTTATAGGGAACTTTCCCAATGCAACACTTTAGCTGTGTAACTGTGATGAACTCACCTGGACTGAGCCAACTTATACTTTTTGTCTTTTTTAAAAACACACACAAAAAAGATTTATATAAATCTCCACAAAGAAAGGAGTACCGTCATTACTTTTAATGTAAAAGCATCTTGATGGCTTAACGCATAAGAAATAAAGACAAAAATCTATGCTTCCTCCAAAACATTAGAAAGAAATATATTCATAAGCATGTTGACTGCCAGCTCAGATCTCCCACTCGTTTGTGTATCTCCAGAATAAAACACGGCCTAAGAAATTATTTTAACCAAAATCTACGCGTTTGCATCAGAAGACATTAGAATGCGCGCTACGGCAGTCCTGCCTGACAGACTGCTCAACAATGACCAACCTTGCTGCCAGCATGACTAAAAAGCCTGAGGACTTGACATCCATCTGATACGAATACAGAGCATCAGCTTGAAAAAAAAAAAACACAACTCCTGACTTAAATGTCAAATACTTGACATACTTTTACCAACACATAACTGTTCCCCCTCAAAGCATCACAAATGCACAGCAGTGAAATCCTGAGCGGGTTTGGAAATGAGCTCTGGTAATGAGTCAGCGCCGGCCGGGGGCAAGGTCTAACCCCCTCCGATCATTATAAATTATAATCATGTGCAAAACAGTTGCTAATTCTGGTCTTTTCACAGGAGCATCTGCATGTGTACAGTACAGCAGCTCAGAGAAATATTCACTCACCTTTGACCTTTTCCTCACTTTTCCAATTGCAATCGCAAACTTTGACGTATTTTACTGGGGATTTTATGACCGACGCAAAGTAAAAAATGATTTATGGTTGGTTCTGTTCTGAGGACGACTGTGGAACCTCTGGAGATGATGGCGCAAAGAAGGATTCTTCATAAAAATCAAGAAAATTACAGAAAACATTCTCTAGTCAGAGGTTTGATTTCAACCCCTGTAACACAGACCGCTACAGGAACGCTTTCTCGTCCACAGTAATTATTACCATCTTCAACAACTGTTTGAAGAAAATTGTACATTATGTATTACAACCAGAGGGTTGTGGTTCGATCTAAAATATTGATAATATCGATAAAAAGTCAGTATTTTTTTGCACTCTGTTTTGTTTTGTTTCAGTTTGTCATGTAAATATGTCACTAAAGTATTTTGTTGGCACCTATAAACTCTGTCCAAATTCTGCCCTGAGTTTTAACAAAACTATTCAAAGAAGTCGGAAGTTAATGGTACTTGAATAACAAAAAAAAAAAAATGGGTAGAAGTATCAGCGATACTTCCCCTGTATTTACTTGGTATCAGATCGATACAAAAATATGCAGTATCGCACACCTCTAATTACAACAACATTCAATTTTCCTCTGGGATTAATAAAGTTTTCTTGAATTGAACCGAATTGTATAGCCAAGTCTTTTGGAGTATGCCTCTAGCAGCTTAGTTTATTTAAAAACAAGCTCTAGTGATTATTTTAGTAATTAACTATTCTGATGATTAATTGATTAATCAGATGAGGAAAAAACAATTGGACACTTTCTACACTTAAGCCTTTTTTATTCAATAGTAAAAATACATAGAAAGATGAAAATAATTAAATTCCATTTTTAAATTACAAAATAAAAATGTTATTGAATAAGATGCAATAACAAAGCATTCCTTCAGTGTATATTTTACTTTTTTTTTTATCTTAAATCCAAAATGCATATATTTTTTGCACCGTTTTGGCTTAATTAGTGCTCCGAGTATGTTGTTTTAATAATAAAATGTTTTGGGGGTTTTTAGTCTTTATACTCCAGCTAACGATTAAGCAAATGCCAAATTAGTTGACGATTATTTCAACAATCGATTCATCACGATTAATCTGATTAATCGCTTCAGCCCTAATATAAAGCAAAACTTTAGGTGACTGTGTAATGAAAGTTTATCACCTGATGGAATGCGTTACATCACATTAGCTGCATAGTCCGATTTGTCCACTACGTTTCTGACCCGTAGCAGTGAAGCATAATTAGCTTCTGTCATCAGAGAACCAGCGTTACTTCCTGACGATTCCAGCTGACTTTGTCAAAGCTCGTGAAGAAGCCTGTATGGAACAACCAAATCCAGCAGAGATAAAAGACGGAGCTTACTAATTTTGCTAATATATAAATAATGCTGCAAGCCGGTCCCCACCGTCCAGAGCAACATCTGCATGTGTTCCTCCCCCGTTCCGGATGGATGACTTTCATGTTGCCGTCCAGGGACTCAGGCGTTTTCTAAATGGGCCAATCACGTCTTGTTTTCTTTGATGTCAGAATTGACACTTGTCTCTATAATTACGGTTTGTTCAAGTCGTAATTATCTGTAGTGTACTTTACAATCTACTGGTTGTATTTTGCACAGCTAAAATGCACCATGGGAAGTGGAATTACATCAATTTACATGTCCTCACAAGGAAAGCCTTTATGACTAAAATATATAATTATATAAATTTCCCTCTGCTGAAACATACTGCCATACTGTAATAAACTTTGATAGAAAGCAAAAAAAAAAAAAAACCAACAACAACAAAAAACTAACTCTGAAGCATTTATTTAGAGAATAAAGCAAAAGGAGAGTCCGAGCGGCCGTGGAAATAAACATAAGATGCAATTTGGCTTCCAGACATTTCTAAGTGGAGGCCATATGGAATAATTCATTTCTGTATTCCACCGTGAAAATAGAAAGTGTGAGTAATCCTCGGGGAGATTTAAACCAAGTGCAATGGGAGGGCAGTAATCTTCTAATCCTCTGTAATGTTGTAATGGTCTCTCCAAGCTTATCTACCCTAAACTAACTTTCCCCGAGGAATCCCTCCACAGATATAAATGGACCGGAAAGAGCGATGAGACCATTGCTTCTCTGTGTAATTCACTCATCATCTGCAGCAGCTTCTTAGAGAGAAAAAAAAAGAAGAAGAATCTAAAATCTCAGTAAAGTAAAACGTGATTTAACTTGAAATAATAATATATATAAAAAAAACATTGAAAAAATTAAAAACATCCATTTTCAAAATGTACAAAATGCTTTAAAAAAATAAATATTTGTGGTTTTGTGTCTGAAATTGCAGATTTAATCCAACACGAACACGTAACGCGGTACGGTATAGTTTTTAAGGAAACCGGAGAAGACGCATCGCTGGGGACTCCCAACTGGTTTCTCCCTACTGGTTTCTCCCAGTTACAGCCGGAGCTGACTCAGGAACTGAGTGGACGGGCCGCAGGAACTCGGAGGTGAACACGGCCTCGGCGTACTCCTCCACCACGTCCTGGAACTCCTTCGCCACGTCCGCCAGCGCCTCCGACAGCAGCTCCGCCGCCACGCTGCAGCAACGGAAACAAGCAGGAACGTCAGACCAAGCAGGCAGGGCAGCGAGGAACCAGTCGAACACATGTCAATAACGCTGTCAGTAATAATAATCGTTTACTGCAGAAGCGATGAAGGACGTCTGTTCCTTCTGGAATTGTTAGCAACCCTTTGAAGATCTCAGAGTTAAGGTGAAGATCTACATCTTAAAGGGAATGCACACAGAGATTGCTAAGTAACGCTAACTCCACTAACTGCTAATAGAAGATACGAAAGAGAGTTTTGATGTCATATAAGACTGCACCTAGCCACTATTTTCAACATTGATTATTCTCACAATTAATATGATAAAAAAAAAAGTTGGCACATTTTTCAGATTTTTAAATAAACCACGTAAGCCTTTTTTTAATCTATTAGAAACACACTAGAGATGCAAATAAACCAATAATCAAATTCCATGAACAAGGAATGCTTTTAATGATGGCTGCACTGATTGCAGTTTTTTGGCTGATCCCCGATTATAGATCTTTAAAAAGCCTGACCTGCCGATTGTGATTTTGGCCGATGAGATTTTTTTGCTTTTTATTTATTTATCAGATGTCGCTAAATATAGCAAGAAAGTCGCTGACTTGGCCACAGCGGGGTGACTATTGTTAACTGCAAATATGCATCTATGACCTGGTGGGCCGGTCTGTCAGTCAAACTTCTTTAACAGGAGAGCAGAAGACGACAGTGGTTGATTTTTAGGCCTTTGCTGAATTAGATAAGATTAAAATCATATTAAGTATCAGTCGATCACCAATCTCCCAAAATGAAGGAAAGCGGCGGCGATAAATCGGTGCACCCCCAGAATGTTATAACACTCTGTCTATTTTCTCCATTCATTCAAATATAAACAAAGATGGAGTGGCATCAGATTTTAGTAGATGTAGGATTTCTCATTTGTCTTTGGTAATAGACCATGAGCAATTTCCCCCCCACTAGTGCTAGACTCCTGCATTTGTTTTGGTTTACGCAGAATGCCCTGCACTATAGTCGGCTTCCCGCTTTTGGAACGGTCTTGCATTGGAACCGCACCAGATTTCACTTCAGCCGAACTGAGACCTCGGTTTTTAGGCGAACCAGAGTTTGCTCTTTTTGTACGCATCAGAATTTGACTGCACATTCACTCTTCCCCACACAAACTGGACTTAGACAAACGAACTAGATTCAATTTAAGGGGACCAAACAGGGCTGGTGTGAAAGCATTCTAATCCTTGGAGAACCCGAAGTCTCATTCGTGGTTCTATGATCCAGTCACAGTTGAGTTCAACAAGCTCAACTTTATGCTGAGAATGCAGACACAGGTTTTGCTCTGGTTACTATTGACTACATAGGTTTTTTTTTAACTTATTTAATTTTTTGCTCACGTCAAGAACAAAGTACTCCAACTGGGCTAAATATATGACGCAACACAGCATCCAATTGGGGGTAATCCCCTTTAGATTTCACATTTATAAAATGCGCTTTCATTGGGTTTAGAAGACGACTCCCGCAGCACAAAGTTAGAACATTATCTGGGTCAACACATGTAAACATCACAGCAGGGACGGGTGAGACTGCACTCGAGAAGTCCAAAACACCCCCACCAAATCTTTAAGATGTCAGAGAATCCAAAAAGTAGAGTCAGAGTAATTGTGTGTTGTTGAAGATTTGCAGGCTAAAAACAAGAACTAATGATTCTCTGCCGCAGATGCAGAACAAGAGAAACGACTGAACTGTTATGGATTGGACTCGCCATGATGAGGCATCACAGTTAATACGCTTTGAGCCGAGCTGAACAACTCCCTGCGCGTTTACATATTTACCGCACCACTAATCGAGTTGGTCGATATTAATGTAATTTGGGCCTCAAAATGAGGAACTTCGTCTAAACACTGAGTTATTATCCGCCTCGGGTTTAGCCAAGTGTTGTAAGCGGGGCTTAAAATAGCTCCGAGGATGTATGTTTTCTCTGTCCTGGCAGTGCTTAAGATTCTATGTAGCAATCAGTCTGTCAGCAGACAGATTAAATGAGATCCTGCAGGTGGTGTGGCTGCACACCAGCACACTGCTGCTCATTACCATCTCATCACTCAGGAAAGATGCTGCTGCACTGTGTCAGGGTTGAGGGAGGGGGTGTAAAACAAACGTGTGCCTGGTATCGCTCTTCAAAGAAAAAAAATACAAAAAATTGGATATTCTAACAAAATATTCTTTTTCTAGCCAGTTAGTTCACTGAGGATTGTGCCTCTGCTGTTTTCATCTTGGCTGTGTGGTTTCTCAAACTGAACCACATTTTAATGTTTTATATTTTTGGATATTGGAGTTTTATTATTCTTTTTTTTTCCCCTCAGCATTTGGGCTTGCAAAAGAAAACCTTGCATGGCCTGTAAACCAGAAGACCTGGGAGTGTGTCTAAACACATTTATTTTTGTTGTTGTTTTTGTCACTTATTGGACACTTCCTTATATGACACTGGATTATTTACAGCCACGAACCTGACGGGGTGGGTGTGTGGGTGAGTGGTTTGGGAACATGAAGTGTGCAGTGTTAACTAAAGTGTGTTTGTATGATAAACTTTACTGTTGTTGTCCACTCATTTATCTCACCGTCTCCTTTGACTTACAAGTTTAGTGGAGTATCGGAGTAGTGCTGGCTCCTCATATTTACCCATTAATACGTTTTCTATGAATGGAGTGACATGACTTTTGTCGAACTTGCTGGCAACAGCAAAATGGGAAATGATCTTCAAACTAGAGGCTTGAAGCATGCCCCAATCTATCCTATAATAGCACATGAATATGTGGCAAAGTATTGCAGAAATGGCATCAAATTTGTGGACTTAGATGGTTTACGAAGAAGAGAGGGTCTCTGCCAACCTGTCGGAAAAAAGTCAGCACTTTTGTCTACCTGTCCGCAGCGGCCCAGGGGTTGAAGCTGTCGATGGCCCCTCGAGACACAGTACCGAGGTAGGTGTTGTAGTCTTCCTTATACTGGCGGATGTTCTTCAGCGTGTTGCCTGGCACCGAGAGAACGGTCCTGCTTCTCTCCGCTCTGTCATTGGGTAAAATTTTGTTTGTGGGTAGGTGTTGGTTCTGGGTTTGGACCTCCGTTGGGCTGCTCTCAAACAGGAAACTGTGACGGGGGAGCAGAAGAGGCCCGTGAAGTTAGTTGTACCATAACTTATAATAGTGTATAAATTTTGTTTTTGCAATCTAAACAAACACCCATTTACAGACTAAGGGTGCTTTCACACAAGCCCTGTTTGGTCTGCTTCAATCGAACTCTAGTTTGTTTGCCCAGAAAATCTGGTTTGCTTAGGCAGGTGTGAAAGCGCAATTGAACTCTGGTGCAGTCCACCTAAAAGCACTAAATCTCGGATCGGTTGACATTAAATCTGATGCCGTTTCAATGCAAATGTGATTGGAAGCAGGCCAGAGACCGCTCCAAAAGCAGGAAGCGAAGTGTAGTGCAGGGTATACAATCAAAATTAATGTGTTTATCTAGCAAGAAATGGCTCCTAGTCTTCTACCAAAGACAAAAGAAAAATCCTAAAACTGGTCAAATCTGACACCACTCAATATTTGTTTAGATTTTGTGAAGAAGGAAGTTGCGCTCAGTGTCTGCTTCAAAAGATTTTGTGCTATTTTCTTAAGTGGTTTTTGGTGCAGCGCCACCACAGGCGAGGAGAAAAACAGGTTTTTCAAAGGGTTTGGTTTATTTGACACATTGCAATGTGAAAGCCAACAGCAACAGCTGGAAATGTAACAAATGTTGCAACTTTGGTTTCCAATCAAACTGAGTCTACCAGACTAAGAGGTGCCGAAACACTCTAAAATTCTTCCTTTGCCTCGTGTAAAGTTGAGGATGATTATGATTATTTTTAGGAAAGGTATTGCGTGCAGGCCAACTCTCTCGTCTGAGCCTCGTTATGGACGAGGATGGCCTCAGCTGGGCATCTCTGAGTCCTGGCCTTATAATCCTCTCAGTTCAGACGAATCAGCCTGCCTCTCGTAACATCCCTCGCTGAGCTATATTTAGTGCTGCAGCAGCTCTCAAGCAAACGACTTCTTTCTATTGTGCTCCCCGGACCTCGGCTGAACTTGCCTCAGTATTGACCAGAGGGGCCACGAACAACACAACAGCCATAAAAATGAAAACGGTGGCACAGTCCACTTTGTTTCCTCTCTCAAGCTGGTTGATCTGCAGTCTGACAGGCATCAGAGGACCGACGGTACAGCCCACCGCCGGCTCACGTATTATTCATAAGAGTCAAGGAGGCCCCCGAGCTTTTTCTGACATGGTGGCAAATAAACAAGACCGACCGGCGTTTTTACATGTTGGTCTGACTGCAAAAGCAAAGAGGACATTGTGAGCTGAAGGTGAAAGTAAAGAGAGGAATGATGAAAGTTACAGGAATATGATAAACTTCGCCTGGCCATTGCCTTCATACGCAATTTCGTTCAGTTTTCATCTCCCTTCGGTGCTCCGTCTGGGCTTTCTACCATTGAGCTTGACGTTTCTGGTAGAATATCAACAGGGCCAATCAGCACACAAGAGAAGAAGTTGGGAACAATGATATTGATTTTCTGCGCTGTTTTGTAGTCCAGCCTGTAGCTTAGCAATGGCAGCGGTGGAAGTGAACGAAGCCTTTCAGTCCGCTTTGGCCACGCTTCCAAGTTGCTAGGTAACCAATGGTTGAATTGATTTGTTGATGCCCCAAACCTTGCTTAGCTGGCCATGAGAGGTTGAGCGACAGAAGAATTTCCTCTGCCTACATCCCCCAGAATGCCTTGTGGTTCTGGAGCAGCGTTTAGTGAAATTATTGATCATTCCGACACATTTTTTATCAAAATTTGTATTTTCTCTTTTGCTCTAACTCCTTGGCATATTTTATACTAAGAAAAAGAACTATATTTTATTTATAAAAAAAGTAATACAACGGGGAAAGCAGATGACCCAACTGGGCAAGAAAAAAATGTTTATGGATTAAAAAGTTTTAAATCAAGTGAGATTGGCAGCAAGGGGAAACTGATTTCACAGAGTCAGAATTATAAATATCAAACTTCAAATCTGCTATAAAATACATCTTCCAAACAGGGAAACAAATGAAAGCATTCCAGTATTGCTGAGTGGGGCTTTCATCTCTCTTCTTGATTTGTTTGACCTGCTGACGGAGCAGCAGAGGCCCGGTCCGTATTATCCAGGTTCTGGATCTGGGCCGCTCACCATGGATACGTACAGTAAATCTTATATTCCTCTTTGCTCCTGAGCGAAAAGATGAAATCGCACGCTGCATTGTCTCGGTGGTCGCTCAGAAGCATTCACACACACGACGAGAAAGGCGGCCAGAGCGAGAGTAGATGTTGTTTTGGAAAAGAAAAGTAGTCATGAGGGACGAAGTCAGTGCCAGTAAGAGCTGATGGCAGTGAAAAACAGACGTGCAACGTAAACAACTGCTGGGTCTCTGTTGTTGTTTCACATCAAAATCTAGAAGTAACAGCACTCTGAGGAGAACAAAACTGTCGCTATACCTGTTAAAAAAAACAAACACTTTTGTAAAACAAATTTTTCATTTTCAACTCCAATTTATTTTTTAAAACACGTTCAGAATTCATATTTCTCGACTCAGCCTTAAAGCATCAAATCAGGAAAAAGCATTCCGAATAGCAGCCTGAGAGCGTCTGTTATCAGACAATGGAATCACAAACGCCTCCAGTGATAGGCAAAGAGACAAAAATTTGCGGCTTCGTCTCTCTGTCACATCAACGTCGTCTCCGAATGCGCACGTGTTTCACAAAGCCCGAGAAAGGGGCTGAATGCTTCTTCTCTCTGGGCTGAAGACTGTGAGCGATAAAACAACAAACACGACGATCTCTTCACACACTGTTCTGCTCCAAATCCCGAAAATTAAACTTCCTGCGACATAAGAGTCAACAATGGGAGAAGATTAATTTTCGCAACAACAAAATTGATGCAAAAATAAACGGCTTTTTTTATGTTGTTGTTGTTGCTGATCGTTTTACCCCAGGAAATGGGGAAGAGGGGGCAGAGCTCCTCCAATCAGCTGCTGTATATAAAACAGGAAGTGAGGCTTTTTATCAACGCTGTCTCTCCATCCTGTCTTAAATGGGTTTTCTCTCTTGAAACTGTGTTCAGACTCAAACGTTTTAATTAAATGGGCTATTTTTTTTTTTTTTTTGAAGATGTCTGGAAAATCAGCGGCATAAAACCTGAGAAAATGTTCGAGGACAGTCAAAGCTTTCAAAACCTAAAAAGAAAAATGTTGAGTAAAAGGATTAAGGAGCCTAATTGCTCTGTCAAAGCAAAACATTATGTACTAATCAGAATTTTCTCGACAGTTTCCGTTCAACGGTCTTGCAAAGCCAACAGCAAATTTAGCCCAATCGGATTTTCCTTAAGAAAATATGGAAAGCAGCAATAGGAATAGCATTCAAAATATATTCTTTAGCCTTTCTGCCATGGGCAGTTATTAATTATTCCTTTTGAGAGCAGAGGTGCAGTTTGACTGCGTGTCTGAGAGTCGGTGGGGTTTCATTCTTTAGCAATTTATAGGAGCGATTTACACACTTCACACAGCAGCAACGCATTACTAAAACAGACGGCTCTGTGTGTATTACCAAAAACATGGAATTCATGACTTTAACTCCGAGAATTTTAAAAGGAAGAAACAGCCATTTGACTATACTCTGTTCAGCTATTGTCTTATCTTCCTCACTATCTCTTTCTCTGTTTTGTGGCCTGATTGATCTGCACACGTTTCTACATATTGCACATAATAAAGTTTACTTTGAAATTGAGTCTAACCTCACTGTGCTTCCTTAAAGATGCAGTATGTAGCTTTTATAAGCAACACATTTTATACATATTTGTTAAAACTTTCATCATGTTGTGACCGTATTATATCAGACAGATAATAAATTTAGTCTCTGTGGTCCTATTGCCATCTGCAGAAATACACCGCTAACTGTCAGAAACAACCAATCAGAGCAAGGAGGAGGGTCTTAGTGCTGTCAATGATGCCTATGTATGTGCTTCTCTCTTCTATGCTACTTCCCCACATGAATGGTCAAGCTGGTTAGCATGGCCACTGATGGCTGCAGCGGATAAACAGTTTTCCTGTAATGGTAAGTTGTTTCTCCTGCGGCTGCACATACACAAGCCTGATTGACAGCGCTGAAGCCTTCCTCCTTGCTCTAATTGGACGTTTCTGACTGGGAGCAGTGTATTTTGCAAATTATCTGTCTTATTTTATACTATCACGATAAAACTGTCACATATTGACACATAGTGTCAATATTCAACAAATATGTAATAAATATGTCATAAGCCTATTGTTTGGGGGTGCTGTGGTGGTGCAGGGGAAGAGCACAACCCACGTATGGAGGCCTTAGTCCTCAACATGGACGTCACAGGTTCAATTCCCAGCCTGAGGACCTTTGCTGCATGTCTTCCCCCTCTCTCATTACCCGCTTTACTGTCAATTCACTAACAAGTAAAGACCACAAAGGGCCAATAAAACATAAAAAAAACATATTGCTTGTAAAGGTTAAATACCTTAGCTTTAAACATACTATATACGGAAAAATAGCTAACTGAGACGTCTTCCATCAGGAACGACATCCACACCGAAGAGTGTTGCTTTTGCAGCAACTTGGAAGCATGAAAATTTTTTAAGCTCACAAATCAGGAAAAAAAAAAATCTGATTTTGTATTTTGCAACTGGCCAAACACCAGTCAGTGCAAATCAAGGAAGTAAATGAACTCATTCTGATCACCAGCTGCTTGAAAAGAAATATTGTTGCAGGGTTTTGTTTGTTTTTCCTGGTATAAGTATTAGTTCAGACAGAAAAAAGCAGCTGGCACATGTCACACTGTCCTTACAACAAGAGTCTTAAATTGATGATTCATGTAAACATCGTCCATCAGCAACAGTAGATAAAAATCAATAATATAACCTAATATTCTTTCTCGTGTTGCACAAATATTGTTTTAGACCGCTGTGCGGTTCAGCCAAAATCTCTCCCTTACAGTTTCACTTTAATTTCAGGGACAAGTTTCTGACTCTGAAAGAAAGCTCAATAAAACAATCAGCACCTGGAATAAGTTGCTCCATTCAGCTCATAATAAATTACACACTATTTTGATAAATTGTGGAAAAGTGAGCAGATTGTGGGAAAAAAGTTTCTGTTCCTCATCCAAATCACGTTCCTACACGAGAGAAAAAGAAACACTGAGCCTTAAGCACCACTGACCAGTCAAACTGAAGTTTACATCGTCTGTCCAGGCTCATATTTAAACACGTTCAATAAAAGTTTAGCACCTTAAAATTAGATTCTTCAGAGCAGTATCTGACAAAGATAGCTTATTAAGGTCGTAATTTCTCTCTACTTGACTCATTCCCATTAAACACAAGCAAATGGATTTTTGTTGTTTTATTTCCGCAGACGCTTCTGTGCAAAGTCAAGCTGACCTCTGAGAAATAAGATGTCAGCATTGCATCATTTCATATTTTTAGACATTATTTTGAATAATGACGCGTTTTACGATGTGACAAGTGATCTTGACATTTTGACAGTGAAATTAAACAAAACTAATTAGTAGTAATGAGTTAATCTTCAAGTGATTTTCTCCAAAAGTGACGGCCCACCTCCAGCTAGTGAATAATAAACACAGCCTGATAAGAGCTCTTATTTCAGTTGGCATTTTACTGTTTGAATGGGGTGGCTACTCATTGTGAGCGATCCATTTAAAGAATTAAAATCAATCAGACTTCTTATTCGTGTTAATGTGAATCATCACTGCACTGCAATCAGGCTTAAAGATGTAAAATATCAGGCCGTAAAGCTCACAAGCTGTGGGTTTGCTATTCTGTTAAAGGGACCATTTGCAGAAAGCAAATGAATGAAAAATGTTTTCTATGATGGGGTGTGTGAGACTGCAGGTATAAAACCTGCAATCTCTTACTTATTCACAAGTAAGTAAGAGATTTTGTTTTTCACTACTCCAAAAAATATCTGACATTTAGTCACATGTTTCTAGACTCCAAAGTTTTTCTGGAGACCCTGGTGACTGATGAAACGGACATAATGCGACCTCAATGTAGAGGATGACCAGGCCCAAAATCTGGGAGCACTGATGGACTCAAACCTGAACTTTTACAGACACATAAAGATGATTACAAAGTCGGTCTTCTATCGCCTGAAGAAAATATCCGAGATGCTGCTCACGCTTTGACTAAAACCAGAAAGATGGAGCACATCGCCCCAGTTCCTAAAGAAACTTGAATGATATTATAAATATCAAAGTGGGAAATAGGGATTGGGTGATAATCTGTTAATTAAAAAACAACAACAAAAATCATACACACAAAACCACAATCATAGTTTGTAACTAAACCAAGCACCACCCAATACTCATATTAAGTTAATGATGTTTTAAAAGTACAGCTGACAAGCTACCAGTCCTTAAAGCAGCCGACTCCAGGCGAACTACCAGAGCAGATAGCCTGACTAATTGCCAAGTTAACATTAGTTTATCTATAAACACCAAGATTACAAAAACACTTTTCATACTGTGACTTCTTTGCAGACGTTTTACCAACTTGCATAAGAAGCCAAATTCGAATGTCTTGCCTTTCATTGTTTAGCATTTTACATGTAAGATCATGTTGGATTGTGTGTCCTTAAATCTAATCTGACTATTTGATTGTAATGTTTTGTATGAATTTGGTTGATTGTCCAGTTCTCCAGAGCTGGAACTGAGTTGGACTTATTTGTCCTGTGCAGAAGCTCATCATTACACTTGATGTAAACTGTCATTATATACATAAACACATTGAACAACAATATGTTAAACAACTAAAAAATGTGGCTGGAGTTATCTATGTTGCAATATTTTTCTAGGAATACGTGAAATTCTTGTACTTATTTTTAAATAAAAGCAGTCAGCTGATGGTGCACATCTAAAATAAAAGATTAAATTTTCTTGTAAACAAAATTCATGGTTCAGAAAATATCTTACAGAGTGAAACGTTTAGGTTGATGGTGGAAACATCTCTACTGTAATAACTTAAACACCAAAGTTTAAAGTTCTGCTACAGCTTTGTGAAGATTATGATCAGAAATAAGTTTCACTGTTGGTCCAACATTTCCGTCGCACCGAGATCAAAGAAAACTATTGATTCTGAGAATAACTTCTACACAAAGTCTCATTAAAAAGCAAAACTTAACCTTTTGGAACCAGTCAAAAGAGACAAATTTGTTTGCCATCTGGACATTGTGCATCTTTTAAAATGCAGTCTTAATTTGAACAGAGGATGCAGGAGGTGAGTATCTTTAATGCCACTGGGATTCCAAGGAGTTACAGAACAAATGAGCAGAAATCACCATGTCCTTGTGAAAATACTGCAAAGCCAGATACCGCTGAAAACAAATTATACACATCAAGTACTTGGCTTTTTCAAGCAGCTGGGGCATGTTTGGCAAAAAATAAAAAAATAGATAAAACCCAACAGAGCTATTACTTTATGACTCGTAGAAGAGTAAAAGATGAGTCACTGCCTCGGCGGATGTAAGAGCAAAGTCTCCGTAGAGAGAACTGAACCTGAGGCAAGGTATAATTTGCAAATGCTCGCGGCTCAAATTTGTAGGAATTAGCCGATTCAAGGGGTCTGTCTTTGTCGACGGTTTTCATCTCATCCGTTCTCTTTTTCCCGTTCCTCCAAGCTTTTTATTAATTAAAGCAGCTGAGCAGCCGGAGCTCTGGGCAGTGCCAGGGACAGGAATAGACTCTGCCCTGGGTACGGCACCCACCAAGTGAGTTTGGGAGAGGAGCGAGGCCTCCCAGTGGCAGTGCGATTGAAAAACATTGGCGCACAATGTGGAAAACAACCCCACACACCGACTGTGCATCGATAGAAAAACATTAACCGATTCCCGTCCAATCAGAAGTGAATGAGTTCCTGTAAGAGAGATTGCTGCTGCATCCGACAGTCATATACAACCAGAACAATTTTACTAGAGGAGAAAACACTTTCCAAGTAACCAGAGCCATTATGTATTTAGATTACTTAGAATGTATGTTCTCAATTTTTTTCTTTTTGAAATATTTTATGTTGTTTTATTATTATTATTATTTAATTTTGCGCCATTATATCAAAACTTACTGGCAATGGCAATAAAGTGATTCTGATGTCATTTTAATGCAAACAGCTCAACTGCATTGAGTTAGGGCTGAAACAATTAATCGTGATTGATCAGATTGATTGCAATTCATCTAGATTACTCAACTACTGAAATAATCGCTAACTAATTTGTTAATCGATTCATCGCTAACTTGGAGTATACAGACTGCCCAAAAAGAGATCAATTGCTAAAATAACAACAAACTCTGATCAGTAATTAATCCAAAACTGTACAAAAAATATATGTAATTATATATATATATTTCTTTGTCTTTAAATATTTCCTACACAGAATTCCTCAAGCATTTTCTGGGGGGAAAGAATCACTTATTAAGCATCTCATGTTATCCATTTATTAATCGGTTGATCCAAAGAATTATCTTCAGTTTTTCTTGCATTTTATGCAAGAATGTATTTCTCATTTAAAAATAAAAGAGTTAAATTACTTGTTAATTTGCATCGTATACATGTATTTTCAATATTGCATAAAAATACTTAATTAAAAAATCTGTAGAATGTGGCAATTTCTTTTTTATCTGATTAATCGCTTAATTGTCAGAATAATTTAGCTGTTAATCGATAGATAAAAAAGTAGTTAGTTGCAGCCCTACAGTGAATCCAAGAGAAAAAATAATGAAAGTTGAGAAGCACAACCTTAGCTGAAAACATATGCAGCCAAGTTAAATGGGTCAACCCTTCATACAGGCCTCCAGGTGATACTCTTAGAAAAAGACGAGAGATGAATAAAATTACGGGTGAAGAAAGAAAGCACCACCCACCCTGCCTCTATGGGTTTCTCCAGAATAATATCGGCTGCGGCAGTCTGTTTCAGCGCCGGCCTGGTGAGCCTAATGGGTTGAGGAGAGGCCGGCCTGGAGCCTGGAGCGTGAGGCTGGGATCCTGGGAGGAGCAGAGAGACGGGAAGAGGAAAATGGTAGAGTGTGACAGAGGCGACAGACGGATGGAGAGAAAAGTCAAGCGCACAGTCTTGAGTGACTAATATTCCCATTTCCATCTCAGCACCAGCTCTGTCTCCATCTACAGGAAGAACCTGGGTCGTGACTCTCTCAGCAACAAGGCTACAGTGCTTCGGAAGAAAATAGTTCAACTCGTTTTTTACTTTTAGCAAGTTACAACCACAAACTTTAACCTGCTTCACTGGGATTTTATGTGTGTGGAATGCATGTCATTCTAAAGACTCTTTTCTTTTTGTAACAAAATTTTTGATACCATCTAACCTTCTGCTTCAATTTAAAAAATGTTCACTTCTTTTTGTTGGTCTGTCTCATGAAATCCTGATAAACTAAACAGAAGATTGTGATCTTAATGTAATGAAGAGGTATCAGTGTTTTTCCCTGTACAGATAAATATAAATGGAGTACTTTTGTTGGGTCTCTTTTGTTCTTATTACCTGTTGTTCTTGAGCGGTCCCAGTAAAGAGGGTCTGAATAGGCGATGGACGCAAACCGCCTCCTCACTACTTCTTCTTCTCTCTGACCAAACACATAAAAAAAAACTTAAAACACTAAATTTTAAGGGTTTTTACGTTCAAGCCAGAAACTCTCTAAGTATTCAAAAATAATCAGTAATTGCAGTTTGTTACAGGTACACTTCCTTTTTCTTAACCTTAAAGCTGCAATATGTAACTTTATAAAAAATATATATATTTTTAACATATTTATTCAATTATTCACTAAGTCGGGACAGTATAACATAAGACAGCCAATCAAGATCCTCAGCCTCCTCCCTGTGGTCCCACTGCCATCTGCAGAAATACACCGTTCCCAATCACAAACAACCAATCAGAGGCAGGAGAAGGGTCTTGGCGCCGTCAGTCATGCCTGATTACACGCTGCTCAAAGTACAAATGACGGAAAAGCAACTTATGATTACAGGACAATTGTTTATCCGCCGTCATTGGTGGCTATGCTAACTAGCCTGAGAAGTCAAAACAGGCTCAAATGTAGGGAACTAGCTGTAGCCTAGCATGGAGCAAGGGGGAAGGTGTGAGAAGCGCATACACTGGATTGATTGACAGCGATAAGCCCCTCCTTCTGGCTCTCATTGGTTGTTTCTGACCAAGTGGTGGAGTAGGACCACAAGGAGAATGAAGAGCTCAATTTTTTCACATATTATTTTGTCATGACATGGTAATACTTTTAACAAATATGGGAAAAAGAACAACATATTTTTATAAAAGTTACATAATGCAACTTTAAGGGGAAATATCAATAATTAAGCACCAAATGAAGCATAAATAAAGGTTAATACAAATTTTACTTAAAGTGTTTTAAAAACAACAGCCGAATCCTGGATCCATTTTTTTTTTTTGCCACATTACCCAGAAAATCAAACTCCAATATGCAGATAGCCTCTAGATGGCAAATCAGTAAGCAGCAACTGTCCCCAGCTGTCACAACAGCTCACTATAAATAACAAGCCGATTACAGGTAACCTTTGAGGTTGCACCGTGACATTTAACTGGTTTGTCCCCCAACACCCCTCCCGCACCCCCCCGACAGGGTAACTCTCACCTGTATTTCCTCCATCCGAAGCAGCATGCTCTCCAGGGTGGAGGCCTGCAGCCCACGCCAGGTCATGTCCCCCATGCCCGTGTTTACGACCCACGCATCGGAAGCGGTGTCCTTTAACAGATCTTCTTCCTGATGCTCAACGAGTCGCACGTGATCGCCTGCTGCCTATAAACGACGATTTACAACAAGGTGACAAAAAGCTGGCAAAATGTTATCATGAGTTTCTGTTGTTTTTGATGCGATGCTGACTGGTAATTAGAAAAGAATAGTCAGGTCTGTCACGATAACAAATTTTGCTGGATGATAAATTGTCCTTGAAGTTATCGCAATAAATGTTAATACTGTTGTTCTGAGACCATTTTCATGGCATAGTAACGCATGAACGCAGTCTCAAAGATCAATAAACTTTACATTCAAGTGAACATTTAACACCGGAATTGGAAAACACTTTAAATATCCAAATTAAATAAATAATACAACAGAAATAGCAAATAAAAAGAATTATTAAGTCTCTGTAAACAAAATTACTCTTAAAAGAAAAAGGAGGCTCGTTGAGACGACAGCAGCAGACTAATGATTTCTGTCATCAAGTTTTTTGTAGAAAGAGAGAAAAACGATAAATTATGCAAATAGGAATTGAGCTCGTTTTAATTTATCATACGATTAATTGATTTATTGCGTCAGACCTAATGTTCAGCTCTGAATAACATACCATCTCATCAGCATGCTCAGGGAGCCGTATCCTCCTAGATCTGTCAGGCTTGTTCTTGGCCACACCTTCCTGCTAAAAAAAAACGAAACAAACAGGATCACTATATACTCTGGAGGATAAGAAGGTAAATGTCTTTAAAAGATGTACATGTAACAGAATGACTGGAAATGTTTGACACCACAGCGGTAACAGATAAAATCCTCCCCACCTGTGTTTCACCAGAGAGTCGATGGCTGCCCTCTCTGGCGCCTTGCTCAGCTTCCTCAGCCCACTGATTCTGGAAAACAACTTCAGACCTGCGAACCAAACCACGCCTACGTCACAAGCTGCTCTGCAGTGGATGAATTACATTCCCTTTAACCAATAAGACGAGGCATATTCTCCAGAAAACGACAATAAAAATGGCATCAAGAAACTATGTCGACCTTGGATTCTAAGTCGGGGATTTGTTAGCAGTTTCTTTTCAGAAATACTTGTTTTACTGTGAAAGTTTTTGTTGATCATTTTCCACAACGGCCTTGTTGTAGATTAAAATGCCCTAAAGGAATCAAACAACAGTGTTTTGCATGGCTACCGATGTACATATGAAGACGGGGAATAACGGTCAGTTGTAACTTAGACGGTGAAGGAACTTAAAAAGGATCTGGGACCTCAAGTCTGAATTTTAGATTCATATCTTTGTGTGCAAAGATACATATTTTACTCCAAAGCGTTAGCACTAATTGTGAAATGCTAATATACGTTGCTGAAAACAGCTTAAAGGTTTCACCAACTCAAATTTAAGACTTTTTAAGAGCATTATGAAAAGAATTTAAGACTTATATCTCCATAGAAACGCACAAACGTCTTCCAGCCAACTAGTGATAAATTTTCACTTAACCGTGATAGACTCAAAAAAAGCTAGAAAGGTAGCCAGTTATCGGTAGCCTCAAATGTCTCGAGTTGCTGAACGCAATGAATATGTCTGAGTGTGACACAAACTTTTGCCTAACAGAAAAGTCACATGAGAAAAAAAAAATGGAATAAGACTAAATAGTTCTGTTCTGAAATTAAATATTTCTGTCAATACAAAATTTAAGATCCCAGAATAACATATTAACGGCCAACTTACTTTTTAAAACTAATTTAAGACATTTTAATGCCTCCATTTTAGCCACATGAATTTAAGACATTTTAAATATGCATGGGCTTAAAATGTCAGTTGAACTGCAGAGCTGTGTAACAACAACTGCTCTCTGTCTCTCAGGCACATTTTGCGACTATGCCTCCAGTCCTAATACAAACATTTAGTCTTTGTTTACTACAGAAAGGCTGCTTATCACCAATTTAACTGTCCAACACAGAGCAGTAACTAAAAGCCTGTAGAACAAAAATTAATAATTTACTATGTTAAGCACATTACATGTTTAGGACTAAAGAAACAACGACAAAAAGAGCTTTTAAAGAGAAATTGTATTTGACTGAAAAAATGGTGATCGGACATCAGCCCCAAAATGAAACATTTGCACGGTGCAGGTTTTTTAAGAACAAAACCAGCAGCTTTAACTGTTGAGTTGAGTTTAAGTGATATCAACGTTTCCTTCCATGAAATCACTAATTTAGTCGTGAAGAAAAAAGAAAATTCACTGCGATGACAATTAACGCTGTTTGGACAAAGCGCTGACTGCACCTTGTCCTCGACTCTTGTCAAACTCCCAAGTGACTAATTAGGAAATCTTTATTGGTCAACGAGGCTAAAAACTCTGCTTTCCCTTGTGCTTGTGCTTGTACTTTCCCTTGTACTCCCTCGACAGCTTACTTTAATTTCTAATCTTTTGTCTGGGGGATAGTTTCGCCGCCGGCATAACTCCCGTTGTAGCCGCACATATGATTGTGATGATTAGTTGTTCGAGTTGCTCTGACTGATTGCTGTGTGGACTCCTGCCACGGACTGGCACCGGCACAGAGATTTACCAGCAGGATTGTTCCCGAGTGATGTGAGCTAATTATTTTTTCTTAATTAATACAATGGTGTTTACAAGAGATTAAAAAAAAAAAAAAAAAATTATATTGTATTACTTTAATTATTGCGTTCACATATTATATTTACAATTACCTTTCAAGTGATTATCCTGTCAGACCTTCACCTGTTTTGTTATACGTGTTGAATTTGAACGTTTTCATGTTGGTTTGAAACGCTGCAGATGATTACAGCTGAATAATTCATGCAGAGATACAAAAGTATTCACACTGCGTTAACGTTCTCATATTTCAGTCAAAATATAGATATATTCTCATATAGTGAACATATTTAACATTACAGCCACGTAACGTCAAACATGTTGAGTTTAATCTGGATTTTATGCGATACAACACAAAGGAGTGTGTAATTGTGAAAATTAAACATTTTTTTTTTTACAAATAAAATTCTACACAGTGTGTAAATTCCAAAGTAAAATTTCTTTTAAGTCATATTTTAATATACGCAGCATTTTTATGATGACTGAAGGTAACAGTTACTTGATTGTGCTGTATGCACTGTAAGTCTGAAAAATACACAATACTGCCCCTTTAAAACTGTGACTCACATTTTTCATCCACTCTGACTGAATTTGAACTTCGCTGCAGAATCGTAGGGACAGCGGCTTCAGTCTGGCTGTCCAAAGACGGTACAGACACAGCCAAAAATAGTTTGATGTAACTGCAACAACAGGTGATTCTACAAAGTATTAACTCTAAATTTTATCTGTGAAACTTTTTTTGGAAAACCATGTTTCATTTTTCTTCTACTTCACAATTATGATCCCCTTCGTGTTCGTCTGTTAAACGAAATCCCAATAAAATACACCAAGTGGCTATAACACAATGTCATGAATACTTTATGCGTATCAGTGACATACCTGATACGCTGAGCAATGCGTGGCTCCTCTTCCTCACTGAGCTGCAAAGTCATCTTCTCTTGATAAGACGTCCTGTAAAAAAATAGCCGGCGATTTTTACATGAGGCCAAACAGAAGTTTGATCAAGCCTTTCACATGAATAACTTACAATCCCCATCCCTAAGACCAGGCCGCTAGCTACTGATTAATAGGAATCCACAACTGTAGTAATTAACAGTTGATTGAAAGAGCGCATATGTGCAATACTCAATCAATGCGACGCTTATAAGCACCGGAAACGCACCAATCACTGATCACTCAAAAAGAGGAATGGCCTCAATTGTGTCTAGATTAATTTATAGGCAAAAAAAATAAAATAACTTTGAGTCATAATCGGAGTGTTGCCTGTGGCTTTGTAGAAAGTGGGGTCTGGCATGAAGGTTAGAAATGACTCAGTGAATACCGAGCAAGGGGCTCATTAAAATTCATTTCCACTCCATTTCATCTACTTGGCATTTTTCTCTTCTTTCAGGGTCAGATCTTTTATTGAATGAAGCTGAAATGAGTGGAATTTTTTATTTTATTTTTTTAAATCAATAAACAACTAATCTGGGAAATGGCACTGATTCACTCTGAAGCAAATTGCAAAGTGGAAGATGTAAAAAAAAAAAAAAAGGTGATTCTCACCTTGTTGCTTCTTTCGGAGCTGCTCGCTGCGTGGCGGCGCTCGCTCTTGGCTCAGCTTCTGACTGACGCCCCGCCTGCTGCTCTCTTGGAGGGCTCGGCGGGGGCTTCACCGGGGAGAAGAGGCAGCGGGGCTCAGGCCTCCACCTCTGAGGCGCTCTGTTGGGACGTCAGCATGGGATTAAAAGGCACAGGTACGAGCAAAGACTGACTTGAATAAGATAAATGATCCTGCCAGACAATCAGATGAAGCAATCCTGGAAAGGTTTTGATTTGTTCTCACTTGACTTCATGTGATGTTGGGCTGAAACGATTAATCGAGTTAATCGTGATTCATGAATCAATCGATCACTGAAATAATCGTTGTGGAATTTAGTAATCGATTAATTGTTCATTTCAGTATACAGACTCAAAAAAAGGACATTTGCTAAAGGAAAAACAAACAGTGATTAAGCCAAAACTGTAAAAAAATAAAAATAAAATCTATACTTAAAATAAACAATACTTTGCCTGTTTCTACCAGTTTTAGTTTTACCTGCTTCAAATTCTGGGGAAAAAAGCAACATCTCCTATTAAGCATCTTTTGTTACCAATTATTATTAAACAGTTAATCCAAAAATATTATCATCAGATTTTCTTGCAATTTAGCCAATAATGGTTTTTTTTCTTATTTAAAAAAGGGAAATTGTTTGTTTTTGTCACCTTTGATTTCTGCATTTTAAATTTTGCTTTTTTAAAAAAAAGTCTTGCCTACTTATGGAGAGATAGAAAAGTATTCTATAGGAAAATAGGCCTTTTATAATTTTTACAACTACAAATTCTTCCTTTTTTAGTTGTTTTTTTTCCTGATACCTGTTACCTTAAAATCAAACGTTATCAATTTAGCAGAGTTATAGTTCTTTTTTTAATTATTAATTTTTTTTTAATCATTTTCATAAATATTTACTGCTGTTGAGGAGGAGAGTGGGGCGATGTTGGGATCCAGGGAACAGACTTCTCCCGCTGAGGCAGCTCACTGACTCGGAGCTGTGAGGAAACTGTCGGCTGCCGGAAACCTGCGTCTCTAATCTGGTCGGGATGAGACGCATTTTCAATAAATCAATAAATATTTACCGTGACATATTTACAAAGACAGATATTTTGAATGTAAATAACTGGCCCAATAAATACATCAAGCACCTTCATTACGTCAGCTTTCCTCCTCCCCGGGTGCCGCCTGCTCTGGTGGTTTGCGTTTGGCTGAGGAAGTCTCTGCAGCTCCCTCTGCTGGCCGACGTTGTGCCCACCAGCCACCAGAGGCTGGTGGGAGGCCGGTTTCAGCTTTTGTAACACAGCTTTTCGCCCTGCGGGCACAAATGGAAGACGGAAACTTTGATTTGCTCACATCTGAACAGACACAACAGATGCAGAAATCAGCAGAGTTTGTATATTTTCCCCTCCACATTAAAATTCAAGAACTTTTCAAGCATTTTCAAGGTAAGTTTTCAAACTTTTCCAGCGTCACACGTTGGAGATAAAAACAGTTCAGTTCACTATCAAATGATTGAATTTATTACAGTCATTAATAATGTCTTGTGATGGTATTTTACATTCTACAGCAGGGACAAGGCAAATTAAAATATAGCAAAATTGTATGTTTTGCCATGACTCACACACACACACACAATAACGATAACAATAAAAGTGGCAATAAGAATTATTTTTTTGGTAAGTGTTTGACTATGAATGTGTGTCACAGCAAAAAGAGCCCCACAAGCACAAACACAGATCTTTAAAAACATTCCCGTTTGTTATATGCTTCTTTAAGACATCAGTCACAGAAAGAAGTGTGTGATTTGAATCGCTGAACTGCACATGGTAACTATTTGAAAATGTATCGATGTTTCCACTGAACAAACAGTGGAGGAGATAATAAAAGTATCAATCCTGGCAATAAAGTCAGCATTAGGGGGCTTTAACTGTCAATAATTGGAATTTATTGTGATAACAATAAATTAAGATTCCGATCATAATAAGAAATGTATCATGATAAATGATAAATGCTCACCTCTACGCCCTGTACACCCGACTGGTACGAGAACAAAACACTGATTTAACACAAAAAAAATCTGCAAATTGTAATTATATTAATGTTATTAACATTAACAATATACACAAAAAAAATCTCAAACAAAATGTTTTCGCTACATTTTCTGGCATTTAGCAAATAAAAAAATTTGGGTAATTTGTTCCTGATCCAAAACGTGAAAAGTATCGTTTGATTTAACTTCACACAGCAAGAAAAAATATATATTATTTTTTTATTGGATGCATCAAAATATGTGGTTTCAACGGTAACTAACGCTTTCCAAATAAAGGTTTTTAATGAAACATTAGATTACTCTTTATTACACATCTGTGCAGTTTGAATATCAAGCACTTTATGCAAAAATCAAGCACTTTCCAAACATTGAAAACACCTAAATGGAACTAAAGGATTTCAAGCACCTGAATAAACTCTAAATTAAAGAATGCGCTAAGATTTAAACGGAAAATTGTTTGAAAAACAAGAGTTCATGCTCAACATTTTGGCGACTGGATTACGGCAAAATGTATTAATAGATTCGACACAATCCTCCCTGACTGCAGGAGTTGCAGATAAAGCTCATTGTGGGAGTTTATGTCATCTCTTGCAGAGGATAGTTTTCAGCTCAATAAAAGCCAGCGGGTGTTAGCTGCTCATAAAGCTGAGCAGCAGGGGGGGCAAAGGCCACCGCTTTGCACTTCAGTTGCTGTTTTCTAACTCTAAATCGAGGCTCCACATCAATTTTCAACCTGGGTGCAGCCACTTAACCGCAGAGGGAGGCCAAACACAATCAGACACACACACACAAAAAAGAAGAAAATCTGTATGGTGGCTTCCAGAAACAGAAGGGGGACAACAGGTGCTTCGAATCAGAGTGACTCTAAGAGCAAAAAAAAAAAAAAAAGCTTAGAAACGAAGATAAGAAACCTAAAATACATGTAGCAGATGTAGAAAATAACACAGTTTGATTTGGAACTGCAATGACTCGCTGAGCATAAATATAAATCCTGAAATGCACTGAGGTGGAAGAAAAAAAACAACAACATGTTTACCACCACGAACAGATCCTCTAGGATTTGCAGGTCTGTGAGGGCCCAGAGCAGCTAGCACGCTGAGACTGTGGGGCCCGGTGGTGGGGGACGCGCTGCGATGAGGAGACCTCCTGCGTGGAGGACGGGTCTGGGCCTGCAGCTTCTCCAGCATCTCATGTTTGCTGAGGGCTGCGTCTAAAATCTGCAGGGAGTCAGGCAGAGAGGCTTATGTACAGGATTTAGCACGATAATAAAGAACCGAAAAACAAAATAACCAACCCTCGTGCTATATCATCACCTTCCTAAAATTAATCGCAATTAATCATATTTCATTTTAACTGTTCAGTAAATAGACATGTGAGCTCAACCACAGAAATATTTGTTGCTCTTAATAATATGTGGAATACAAGAATAAACAAATTCTATTCTATTCTATAAGTGAAAGAAAAAAAACAAAAATATATCTATTTTTAAAAGCAGTCAAATTGAAATTATGTGCAAATATAACTTGCTGGAACGAGGCTGGAAAAAACGTGAACAATGAATGTCAGTTCAATTCTAAAACATGATTTAAAGTTCTCTTTTTTTAAAGTAATTGGCACGTTGTAAGTGCGTGTATTGATTCACTCACTGGTCCATTCGTATATTTATGTTTTAATTATATCAGATTTGGTCCTCCATGTCAGCATACACTGAAGTTGTGATGTAATAAACAAAGCTTTTTATCAGGAACTATGTTCACTTTAAATCTCTGCTGTCATAACAGTTCATTTTATTTTCTGTTCTTCATGAATCTACAGTTATTATCCCCAAACCCCTATTTTCAAAGTAATTTCAACACTAATTGAGATTATGGAGTCCATAATGAGCAGCTGTAACATAAAACGACAACATTCGCTCCTCACCTCCAGTTTCTGCAGAATATCCAGGGCGGTCTCAGGTACAGCCGACCCCTGGTCCACTTCCACCTTAGCCGAGCACAGAGACAGCTGCCGGATCAGCTGGCCCAGCTCTTTGTAATGAGGGGGCACCTTGCTGTGAGGTCGATCTGAGAGCTGATGGATGACGACCTGCAGGGCCCTGAGAGCGCCCCGGTGGGCGGCCGCCAGCCTGCCGACCGCCACGGACTGAAACGGGAAGAGGAAAGTTCGCTGAGTTTATCGCTGAGACCGACTAAAGCAGCAGAGTGTAGTCTGCTTTCTAGCAGACTGAAACTTGGAAGTGTCATTTCAGAATTGTGGATTTTACACTTTTGTTTATGAGGGACAAACGAGTAAAAATTAAAACACAAATTCCTTCAAGTTTTATCACTTTCAGTTATTTAAAATGATGTAGTTCTAAACTACATGCAGATAAAAACTACAAAGTGAATATTGTTTTTGTAATATTGTTGCTCATTATGGACTTGTCAGACTTGTCAAGAAAAAATCTCAATTAGTGTTGAAATTTCTTTGAAAATATTATAATTGTAGATTCATGAGTGTTAGGGGCCAGGCTAAGATGTTTTACTTTTATTATGAGAATAAAATAGTAATATTATGACAACAAAAGTCATAAATTAGAAATAAAAACATCAGATGAAAGTTATGAAATTACAGGACAAAAGTTAGTTTCCTTTATTGTGATGTGACTTTATTCTCACACTATTTCAAATTTATCGTCTTACAACTTTTTTCTGATTTTTCTACGACTTTATTCCTGTATTATAACTTTATTCTCGTATTATTTTGACTTGCAGTGGTGCGACTTTTTTTCTAATGATTCAATTATTTTTATTCCAAGCACAGCTCTAACAAAAAACCCCACCTACCTTTTTTGTCTCCCACATTTTCTCTCTTTTGAGTTTTTCAATATCATCTTGTATCTCTTTAACCTGAAAGAACAGTATTTACAGCCTGAAGGCACATAAAACATACTTTATCACATGACCTGTTATCTAGAACATAAATACCTGTCGCTGCAGAACATAAATAATGCGTGATGAGCGCACGGCCTGTTTCTGTCTGCGTATCTCCAGCTTGATTTGCTCCTCTGGTTCCAAAGACTCCTCCAGGTTTTCACCTGCAGAAAGGCCTGATCATGATCAACATACAGTAAAAAATAAAAATAAATCACTGAATGTGGAGGTGACTTTGCTAACTGGGTCTATTTTTTTGATCTGGTTTTTCTTTGATGGAGGTAGTTAATTACCTCGATTAGCCAGCTCCTCCACTTTCCTAATGTACGTTTCTAGCTCATTCTGCAGTTTGCGGATCTCGTTGCTTAAATGTCCCGGTTTGCCTCCCTCCATCTGCCTTAAACCGGAGTCTCTTGTTGGAGGAGACTGGCCATCACTGGGCATTAAAGAAGAAGGTTTTTTTTTAGATACTCGTTTAACACCGATCGGAGCTTTCTTTTCCTTTGACTTGGCCACGTTAGATTCTTGTTTGCCTGGAGCCGCTACTAGCTCCTACAGAGACAAGAAAATAGTTATTTCAGTCTTTGTTTGAATAACTATTGGGAAGCTTCTTTTTGTTAGAGTTAAGACTGGTTTACCTGAAGCAGCTCCACATCACTTGTTTCAAAGACAGAGGCCTCCTGCAAATGTTTCAGTGAGGTCTTTGCAAGTGACCTCAGGGGCCTTCGCCTCAGGTCTCGCTTGGCCAGTTTGACAGCAGCCTGCAGCCTCTCCTCGGAGAGCGCGGTGAAGCTGCGGGAGCTGCGGAGGCTGTCCGGACTCTCGCGCATCTCCGGGCATGGAAGCAGTCTCTCTATCACAATGGGAGCTGGAGGGCCGACGCGAGTGACACGGTTGAGCACACTCACGGGAATGGCTTCATTAAACAACAACTGTCAAAGAAAGGAAAATCCCAGAAATACATTTTATATCTATGGAAACCCGTTTTTGCCACTCTGTTAATAAAAACAAAATTATCTCATTATGAGATAGTATCTCATTATGATGAGATACTATCAAAATAATGAGATTTTTTTTTTGTTAACAGAGTGGCTGAAATGGGCTTCCACATATATCAGACTAGTTTCTGACAAATGTTTTCGGTGTCTGTAAAACAAAAGAAATTGCTTTGCTGTTTCACAAGAGACCAACTGAAGGTAAGCTATAAGTAAACTTCAACTTCTTTCCTGTTTAGCTTAGCTGTTTGACATGCTTCCTGGATATAGGCTATATATACGTGCCTCGAATAGAACTATATCCAATTCTACATTATTAAGCATCTCTAAAAGCTATTGGTGGCATAATTAATTTATTCGCTTTAGTGGAATACGAAAGCTGAGCTAGATAACTTGAAAACTTAGACATTTGTTTACCTTTGTTTGGGACGTCCTAGTTGTTGAATTGCTGCCTACATAAACCCAGTTTCTGTTCTGGTTCTGAAGTCCTGGTAACAGTGCTGGCATTGCAGCGACAGACGTCATAAAGGCAATGGCAACAAACGTAAAAAATTATTTCAACCTAATGCTAACACCTATTAGCACGAGCAAGCTAACGCGACCTTTCAATGCACCTCGTTTACTTCAGGTTAACCCCAAAACGGACGATTCCACCATTTTGTCGTCGTTTGTAGCCAACTGTTTAAGTCTGGAATTACCGACGGGCAGAATACCAAACTAAAACATCCGCCGTGAATAAGGTTTTAAAATCCCGTGAAGTCTGGACAACAGTTTGAAACGGCGCCATGACAACAACAAGCGGAAGTAGCTCTTTTTTTTAATTATTATTATTTTTTTTAAAATAACGATATTGTAAGCAAAAAATAAAATAAAATTGTATTTTTGTTACTTAAGCATTTGTAAAAAATATAATACATATATTAACAATTATATATGTAAAAAAATATATATATATTAAATAAAACAAAGACTACGCGACAGGCAAAATATTATGGCAGGCCGTTTAACATAAAATCGACTTTGTTACCTGTCCGTAATTACATTCTAGATATCTAAAAATGCAATTTCACTATCCCGAATGGCACATTAAGATATCTGCTATTACATTGTAACTAGTATGAATAATAATTCAAGATATTCTAAAGAACCTTTTGATGAGTCTTTTTTTCCTCCAATATATCTCAAAGGCAACTAGAATAAAAATGTTCACAATATCTAATTCAATTTGAGATATTTTTGGAATTTTATAAGGAACTTTGACTTGTCAAAAATATTTAAAAGTTTTGACCTGTCATTATTTGCTTTCAAGATATTTGCAATTTAATTTGGACTAATTTAATCTAATTACCTGATATCTAAAAATACATGTAAAATATCATGAAAAATGAGTACAATTAAGACATCTTTGACTGGAAATATAACTAGTCAGAGCAAAAAGGCACATATATAAAACTTACTTAATGGCTAGTGACAATTTCTTGCTGATATCTGAAAAGTATGTTTCAGATAGTCAGCAATTTATTGTAGATATATTCCTACAACTTTATAGTAAATATTTTTGTAATTTCTACCAGTTAGAATGTAATTCGACATATCTCAAATAGATATTTTGTCAAGTCAAAATATATTTAGAGACCTCTTAATTAACTAACGCATCTAGTCATGAACCAATGGCAGATTTTACACAAAAAACAGTAAGTGTAGTGAAACCGATTTTATGTTAAAACGGCCCGCTATGCATGGCCGAACTCTCGTGCGCGATCGCTTTAAGAACCGCTGCTCAACCCGGAAGTAATGCTTCAACTTCTGATTCCTTATTTTTGCTGCAGCTGCAGAGTTCGAGCGTATGTCTGTAGCAGCTCAGCCTGAAAGTTCCAGTCAGATTTCACATCGTCTCAGTCGAAAGCATGGCCGGTCATGAAGAAGTGAACGTGCACGGATACGAGGAGTTCTGTAAGGCGGTGTCTGGGAGGAAAGGGAAGGACATTTTCGCGTATTTTTCAGGTAACAAAGACGCCGAGGGAAAGAGCTGGTGTCCAGACTGTGTGAAAGGTAACTCAAATATGGCTTATGTCGTTGATCAAGACTGACTGCATTATGTTTATCACTTGTTGCTCTAAAATATTTTTGATTTTTATCGTTTATTTATTTTGCATTAAACAAAAATTCTTGTTTTTGTTTGTTTGTTTTTTCAGCTGAGCCAGTTGTGAGAGGGGAGCTGACTCATCTTCCTGAGGGCTCCGTCTTCATTTATTGTCAAGTTGGCGATAGACCATAGTAAGTTTCTTCTTCTTCCTCTTCTTCTTTCTTTTTTTTTTTTTTTTTTTAGTTCTGGACCTGATTACGTAACAGTTTATTGTTAAATTATTGCACAATAAATGTTTTGTTAAAAAATAAATGTAAAAAATCTTCTTTTTCTTTCTTTCTTTCTTCTTCTTGTCATTTTTAAGAGAAATATTGATGAAATATTCGTTGTTGAGCACCTGAATTACTGACTGTAGTATGACAAAAGAACACTAGGTAGTCTACGACTTGTGATAGATCCAGCTTGGTCAGTACTGAGCTGTTTATCTTCAGTTAAAAGTTGTTTTTTTATATATATAAAATTGAGTGAATAATGCATCCCCTCCCCAAGTTGCATTTTTTTTAAGTTTATTTCATAGCCATAGAGCTGATATTGCTGCTGGTTTTGAATACTGTAGAAACAGGTTTGCTGCATTAATGTCTACCTTGTGCTTTAGTTGGAAGGATCCAAACAATGACTTCAAGAAGACCCTGAAGTTGACTGGAGTTCCCACTCTGCTGCGATACGGCACAGTAAGTAGTTCATCGTTTAATGTTTGAATCTACAATAATTTCACATCCATAGAGGATGTTTTGAAAAACCAATGTTGTTAAAATAAAAATGACCATCTACCATCAGAGCAGCGCTACAAGCTAACTGTGATCTTTGTGCTGCAGCCTCAGAAGCTGGTGGAGGAAGAGTGCTTCAAGCCAGATCTGGTGAAGATGATGTTCACTGAAGACTGAACGGTCCACGGCTCATAAAGAGCCAACATTTCTTCACTAATCAACTGTTTACACGGCTTCATTCAAGCACTTAGTAATCATCTCAATGTAAATTGGTGCGACTGAATTGCTAGCCGCGTTTTTACAAAAACAACCAGCCTGTCACATGCAGCTTCCCGATTCGTTGTTTTGAAGGATCTATTTCTTCTTTGATGATGCTGTGCAATCAGTCAATAAATACACACACACTAATTGTTGATTCAAAAAACAACTAGAAATTTTTGTATTGTGATAATTTTTTCCATTGCCTTGCAATTGAACTTAAATTAAAAAAAAAAAAACATTTGATGTTGAATAGTTAAACGATGCATTATTTGCAATTTGCTGCGTCTTCCGCTTGTCAACTTTCTTTCAGAGGTCACCAAAAGGTTTCATCTGCCTCCTGCAAAACTTGATGCGTAAAGAGCATGTAACAGGCACCTGCAGTCGTCATGAGATGTTCAGTTGGTTCTAAGGATTCTTGACTCTGATGTTTGGGTTTTCACAAATATTCATCCAGCTCAGACGTTTTCATTTCTCATGTTGCAACCACAAACCACACTGCGTTTTATTGAGGTTTCTATATGATAGACCAACACATAAAATGAAACAAATATGTATTTAAAATAAATTTGAATAACACAAACTAAATTCTGTTGCACATAGGAAACCATTTTTTATTATTTTTTACACTGTTGCACGAGTACCAGGTCAATCTGTTCCTCCTATTGCCATGAAATTGTTTACTGTAAATTTAGGGTTTTATCAACTGATGTTACTTTCAAGTAGTTAAAATAATATCACTCTGCATTTCAAAATCCAAATATATTTCCCTGTTTGCTACTCCTGTAGGGTTAAAATCGTTAGCAATAACAACACTGCTATGATGTAAGCTACTTACAAACAGTGCTAATGAGAGCAGACATGTTGCATAGAGTAGCTTAGGAACGATGAAGCATTTGGTGTTGACATGTTGGTATGATGGGCCTTTAATGAAAATCTAAATAGGGCCCCAAAAAGTCTCAGACCGGCCCTGAAACACAGCTTAAGCCTTTTTTTTTATGTTCTCCAAAAGCAGGGGTGTCAAACTCCAGTCCTCAAGGTGTCCTGCAGTTTCTAGATGTGCCACAGGTACAAAACACTGGAATGAAATGGCTTAATTACCTCCTCCTTGTGGAGATCAGATCTCCAGAGCCTTAATGACCTCATTATTCTATTCAGGTGTTGTGCAGCAGAGGCACATCTAAAGGTTGCAGGACAGTGGTCCTCCAGGACTGGAGTTTGACACCTTGTGTCCAAAAGTATCGACTGAATAAAGAAGGCACGCCCACGTGTTGTTTTCTTGTTGTAGCCGCTAGGTGGCGGCAGACTCTCAGAAGCTGCTGGGTCGCTCCGGCGTTCAGAAAAACCTGACGAAATTCACTCAGTATATAAAATAAAACTTATTAGATCAATACAGTAATTACCTGCAACAAATATGTGCGTGTTTGTGACGAAACGGAACATTCGCGTAAGTGGAAATATTAAAATAAGAGAGTTGAGAATTAAAAACAAAATAAAGTCTAATTTTGAGGCGTCACTGCATTTAAAACCCTCACATGACATGCAGGAGAAGTGAACTCTTATTTAGCAACAGCTGGTGCAAATGAGGGACTTCACGCTCAGTGGGAGTCATCTCTGTTTGCCGTCAGGGAGATTTAAGCGAGGCGCATTCCTGCACAGCGCTCAGAGCGGAGGGAAGAGCGGAGCAGAGCCGCGGCGAAGCCCACACAACCGCAACGCCTCTCTCCTTATCTCCGGGGTCTCGGAGCGCCTTCCCCCACCCCTCACAAACCCCTCGGCTCTCGGTGGAGGTGAAAGGAAAGCGCTGGGTGTCGCCCCGAACCACCGCGCCGCGGTTACATGTGCAGCAGCCTCGGCTGAAGCCAGGAGCAGGGAGGCGGGTTGGTTACGGCCGTGCCTGCGCGTGTGGGCTGCGTGCTTCTCGGACCGCGTCGAACCGCGATGTCGGAGTTCCTGGTGAGTCTGCTCGGGGAGCGGCTCGTGAACGGCGAGAAAGCCGAGGTGGACGTGCAGTCTCTGGGCGCGAGGCTCTCCCTGGTCGGGCTCTTCTTCGGCTGCAGCCTGAACGCGCCGTGCAAGCAGTTCAACGGCAGCCTGTGCGAGTTTTACAGCCGCTTCAAAAAGGCGTCCGAGCACAAGGACAAGCTGGAAGTCGTCTTCGTGTCGTCCGACCAGGACCAGAAACACTGGCAGGACTTTTTGCAGGAGATGCCGTGGCCTGCGTTGCCTTTCAAAGACAGACACAAAAAGGTAAGAGAGAGAGAGAGAGGCCAGGCGGGGATGAAGGACAGCCTAGTTTGGTTCCAAGTGACCTGAGAGCCACTGGAAACAAAACACCTTTACTTTTTTTTTTCCTCCTCTCGCTGCTTTTATGCACATCTGGAGTTTAGTTTGAATCTTCTAAACAAGTCAATCTGCTTTTAATTAAATCTGCTTTTAGTTATGATAACTGCAGATTATCAGTAGTAGATGAGATGAACTCAAATGAGTTAAAAACACCGAGTCTGTTCTGAGATTAATTCACCTAAGAGGATCTAATCGGGGAAATAAAGTATGATGCCATTGTTAATAACTTTATCTGAATTATGCTTATTGTTGATAATTGCGTCTGCTGAAATGAGCCGGACTTTAATTCATCCAGTTCTGTCTGGACGTAAATGTGCTGCTGCAGACATTCCTGGGTTATTATTAGGAGGGGAAACACATTGGACTTCCTTCTGGCTTTCCGCTTTCCACACACTAATGATTTTACCCAGAGACAGGCTGGAGAAACGGTAAATTAGAGACCGATTATGGCAATTTAATGCCTGTTTTTGTTATTTGTCCATTCAGTTTAGGTTGCTGCGTGCAGTCAAAGGCCTAAAATGCTGCCAGTGTAGTATTTTCAGCTTCTTGTGTTTCCCCCCACCCCCCCAAAAAAAAAATGTTTGGGGAATTTGAAAGCACTTTTTTCTTTTTTAAAAATGTGCTTTTTATATAGATGGGTTTTTTTTTAAATACACCAGTTAGTTTATTTTCCTGCAGGAAGTCTTTTGTCTGGCTTTATGTGGGGGGTGTGACCCACTGATGTCCATTTAGAGAAACTCTGATTGTATTATTTCTTAACAATTCCAGGGACAAAAACCTCTAAAACCCAAATGTGCTGCATGTTAGAGAGAGCCGTTTATAGAAATAGAAAATCAGAGCTTATGCATGAAAGCGTATGCTGCTAGCCTTTGTGTTATTTTTATTAAATTCCCAGAAAACATGCATCATACTACATGCTGTTTTTAGATGAAAAATGGGAGGAAGTTTCTAGTTATGACCCATGTGAGGAAGGAAATGCAGTATTTTATTTTATTTTTTTATTTTCAGTATTTGACCTGCAGCTCATCAATCTGAGTCGATCAGTTGAAAATCAGATTCTAGCTGATTGCTTGCTGCATCTCTAATCTTGCATATTTTTTATATATATTTTTTTGTTGCAACAACTGGAATTCACAAACTTGCTACAGCTTCTCAAATTTAGTGAAATAAGGTTTTGTTTTAGCCGAATAACTTCGAATCCAGCTGAATATTTATTTATTTATGGATTTGTGTGAATAAAATGTCACTTTAAAAAGAATAAATAAAAAATTTTCACCTGTAACAATCCAATGAAATATTTTTTTTCTCCCCCCTCACACATCATGCTGGTGGATTTTTAAGTTTCTGTACAAATGCATTTTTCTGTGTTACTATATCCCGGCCATGTTGACGGTCTTTGCAAACAATGGAGCGGAGGATTATGTTGCAGGAATTGCGTGTGTGTGCCTGGAGGCCAGGCCAGCGTCCTGATTACAGTGTTGGTCTCATGCATTTCTATACGACTGGAAAAAAGAGGAAAAAAAATCCAGAATCAGCTGTAATGCGTCAGTGTGTGAATTCTGACATTGGCAGAGATTTTCATTGTGATTTATTGTTTTTCTACAACAAAATAAAGTTCAAAAATGTCTTTTGGATTTGATTACATTAAAATATGAGCTTGAGGGACTGAAACCCTTCAATACGAGTTCCCGTCTCCATTACTTTCCCATAAAGGAATCACCTCCTTCAGTCAAACCAGAACAGCCTTCCTGACCATTTTCTATGTCGGCAGGGTTTGGACTGAAACGTTGTCCTGTAAATTCTTTTTGGTCGCCGGTGATTGTTTCCGTTACACCTTATAATGAACTCCAGGTCTGAATGAGGCTCAGATGATGGAGGAAGACGACGATGAGGAGGAGGCGGGGAGGGTTGTCCTGGGGAGCTGAGCACGTCCACCGTCGCACTGCAGCCTCATTATGTTCTCTAACCCAGAGCGGAAAATATCTGTGGCATCGACATGGGCATTGTTCGCGCTCTTCTTGGTGGTCCGCCCGCTGTCCGTCTGTCTATCTGGGCCTTGTGTAGCAGTGTGCAGCTGTCCAGCTCTGTTTGGCTCTATGTCACATTTTGAAATATTCCTACTATGTACTGGGCGATATGGGCTTAAGTTTTATCGCAATATTTTGTGGTGCTACGATAAAAGTGACTATTAAAAACTATTTATTACTTCTTTTTCTAGGTAACTGTATGACTCTGTGACCATGTGTCACAGTAATAGAGCCCCACGAACACAAATAATGCTCTTGGTGAAAAATACATTCCCGTTTGTAATGCGATTCTTTAGGACACCGGCCACGTAAAGATGAGACTGGTGACAGTGCATCACTAAGCTGCACACGGTGACTGTATTTTCAGATTTATTGGGTGTTTATTGATGCTTTTATTGAACAAACAGTGGTGAGAAAAAAAAAAGTAAACTGCGTTGTTTTCAGCTTCTGTATCACAAATGAAAATTTGAAAAGTGGTGTGCATTTTTATCCAATTCATTTATATCTTTTAAACCTTCCACCGTCTTTGTTGGACCATTGCATAAAACCCCAATTAAGAAAAAAACAGCACACTGAGGCTTGTGGTCGTGACGTGACAAAATGTCGGAAAGCTCTGTAATTAGTTTTAAACTGTTGCTAGCTTTCAACCATTTCTATTTTACTGTTTCTTTTTAGCTTAAATGAAATGAGCCGTCCTTCCGAGCTCCAGTCTAACAGATTTTGTTAAGGAACGTCTAATTGTTCCTTGCCAAAACAATTAGCTGACTAACTGAAAAAATAAGCAGCCAATAATTAGCAGACTGAATGATAATGTGCACAGTTATTGGTTGCAGGCATAATTAGCTGCCTATTGTTTTCAGATTTCTTGAAGACACAGGAAGTGGCTAACTGGGACCAGGGGGGATGAATTGTTTTGTCTTTGGATTCGTGTGTGCAGTACTCGTCCTGGCAGACCATGGTCTTCAAGTTTGGAGGTGGAGAAAAGCAGAAGCTGCTCTAAGGTTGCTGCTTTTTTTTTTTTTTTTTTTTTTCCTTAATCTTTACCTCACCTCTTGGTGAAGGATGCGCTTTTTTATTTATTTATTTTTTGCTCCCCTCTCCTTTGTCCAGAGCTCCAACGCTTCACCGCCCACGTCAGATACTCTGACTTCACTTCCTCCCCGCTCTCGGCTCGCCCACCCATATCCTACAATGACTTGCCGAGCTTTCTCACTCTCACTTCATCCTTTTTAGTTTTCACTTTTCTACAGGAGGCATTAATTCAACAACAAAAAAAAGGGAGACAATAAAATAGATCATTGGGTTAAGCAATGGAGTTTGTCAGGTAGGGATGACCGGTGTCCAGAAGCAGACTAAGGTTTAGTTTTGATCCAAAACCCAACGTTTTTCCAATCACGCAGTTACACATCAAACCAAGTTCTGCCAAGACGCGATGACGACGACAACGCTCTTCGAGGTGGAAGTTGTTGCTAGGCAGTGGAGAAGCGCCTATATTCACTGTCGGTAGCCGCGTTTCCATTACAAAAGTGCGTAAATTGATTTGGATATTCTGCCAATGTTGAAACAACACAATTATGCAATTGTGTTTCCATTGAATAAGAAATGAAATTAAAATCCCATGTAAATAAGTTTGTTCACGTGATAAGCCATTAAAAATCATGGCAGCGATGGATGTAAACAATTACAGGAGATGTATTCACATTCCTGCCACGGCGCTAACAACGTGACAACATTGGCCATCAAAGGAGACGGCGGCATCTTGTCGAGGCGTTGGAGTGATGATCTTCTACACATGCTGTGTCTTGGGCAAATTATTGGTCTATGATTTAACAGAAAAGCTTTGGATTCAACACGTTGTTGTATACAACCTGGCGTGATACAAAAAAGTGTTTCTATTGCGGTGCTGCGTTTTAATTAAGACTGCATAACGATGAGAGAGAGCAAGACTTACAATTCATAAACATCAATCTAAAGGAAGCAGATTTAATTTCTCTGCTGCTGTAGTATGCTAACAATGCTGCTTGCTTATATTAGATGCTAAAGTGTTAAATTTCTCATTTTATCTTTAAAATATTAATAAAACCCCGTTTTAAAGTGACTCTGACACAGGACTCGACGTCTCCTCAGCCCCCCGATGTAAATAATTTATGACCGCTCTTGGCAGGAAGGCCATTTTAATGCTCATTTGTCGTTTTGTCGTATTAAACTGTGTCGGCAGGTTAAAGCTTCACAAAAATCTGAAATCTGCTCCAAAATTCTGAGCAGTGGTAGTTATTGGGACAAAGCCAACCTGGAATCTGTCCAAGTCTGTTGTCTTTTTTTTTGTTTTGTTTTGTTTTTCAGAGACACTCAGGTCGGTAACAGAATGCATTTTACTTATAAGCCAGAAAAGACCATAAGATCACAGAACCCATTTTGTTTGAATATATAACTACTGAGTGGAAGCAGATGTCCAGATGTCTCCTTACTGACAGTTGCTGGAGTTGTCCAAAAGTGAAATCTTGCAAATCTACATTACATAGAGATTTTTCTGACTGCGTTATAATAACGGGGGGGATCATATCACAGGTAAAAACTGTTGGATTCTGTGGCTCGTCTCCCCGCCAGGTGATGATGGTTCTCAGCAGCTTCAGAGCGAGGTTAAGGACGCCTTTCATCAGCACGGCCCTCGTCTGCTGAAATCGTTATTGCGCCGCGCTCATCGGGTCCTTATCCTGCGAACACAAGAAGTGGCTTCAAAGGAGGCGCTAAATGTTTTATCTAGAGGTTCTTGATGCAGCTGTTAGCTTTAACTAAGATGTTTCAGGCTTTGTAGAGACCTTACATTGGAAAAAAAAATGCAGCAAACAAAACATCTTCACCAATTAGTGTTGATGTGTCGTGTTGGGGGAAAGAATATAAAGCTTGGTTTAAACCTTGATCTGATTGTGGGGCCACACCGATTTCCTGTGTTTTGGTCAGATTGGCCAACTTAGTTTTAGCAATTCCTCATGGTTTTTGAAAAATTAAATGTGCTAAATATTGACACAGGAGTCCAATTTTTTATCTTTACTCGAATAGCTAAAACAAGTGTGACGTAAAAAAAATCTTGCAATAAACAAAAACCATGAAAGCCATTGCTAACAGAAGGAAAAGTATTAGAAAATGCTAAATAACAGTGTTGCACGCCAAAGGTGTGAAATTGCACAGTTTTTCTTTTCTTTTTTTTTTTTTTAGATTTATAGCACGGATTCCCTAACGCCGGTGTCTAATGCCAGGAAATGTGAGCTCTGCAGTCTGAACAGGGAAACCGATCCTCACTGAAAGACATTTGACCCTGAGCAGTAAATCATGGGAACACGTGTTAAGATTTTGCTGGTCATTAAATTGGCCTAAATGTTTTTAATTTTTTTTTTTTTTTAAGACTTTTAAGAGTAAATGAGACTGTGAAAAATAAAAACATGAACAAGTTTCATTACCCTTTCTTCTAACATTGTATTTGCTAATATTTAGATTTTTGCATGTGTCAGACTTCCCAACTTAAGTGGAAAAATGGTGAGAAATTCTAAGACTTTGCAAGATCCATTGTTTTCCTTTGGCTTTTACTTTATGTAGCTCAAGACTTCAATTGGCTCAATAAGGCGTATTGAGTTTTGTTATCACTTTCACTGTATTTTAACGTCTTGACATTGCGCTAAACTCCGAACTTATCAGTGATCAGTTGGGATTTTTTAATATGATTGCAATCTGCAGATTAATTGCAAAATCAGTTTTTGTTTCTCTACATTATTTATTTCCAATGATAATCAGTTGAATCAGGGCCTAAGCAGTAGTTCATTTCAGGGGCCACTCTGCTAAAACACAAAATCTCCCCAAGCATTTTCTGTCTAGTTTCTAGTGCAAATATCTTGGTACATTAGAAATAAGACACAACTAACTTTTCCCATGTTATTTCACTTATGGGGAAAAATGCCTCGCATCTGCTCATAAATTCACTCATAACAAAGACTTTAATATCTCTAGTACTAAAGATATTAAAGTTGACTTTAATGTTGACTTTTGTCAAGTGTTGGCCAAAGTGTTGCTGTCTAGACAGCAACACTTTATACGATTTTGTGCTTCCAGTTAAATCCATTGCTTTTATTACAGACCAGAGTCGGGGCATGAAGTTTTTTGCACAAGCAAAAACAAACAAACATAATAAAACCTTTTAAATACCTGCAATTAGTTATTGTGTGCATGCATTATCCTTCCCAGTTCAGACTTATGTAGCTGAAATGATCAAATTTGAACAAATAAAAACTTACAAGTTACAGTGTTTCTCTGTATGTACAGCTGGTGCATTCATAACCTATCCTGTGTTAATTAAAATGGGGCTTTAACAGCTGTAAAGTAAAGAGTGCTTATACCTTGTGGCCTCACGATCCTGAGACAGCAAATCACAATGTCCATTCACTTTAACTTCTCTAAATCGCTTTTTATAAACTCCGTTTGTTCCACCGGCTTTCATGTTGCACTAGTTTTGCCTCTGACCTTCCGGGAGCCGTTACCTTGACTCCGGCTGCCGTGGTTTGACTCCCATTGTTGTGCAGCTGTGACGGCCCCTGCGTTCTGCTCGCCATGTTTGACAAGAGCTTATGTAAAGAATGCGCGGCGCAGACACCTGCTGCAATGAAAGCGCTGGAGGCCGCAGGGCAGAGCGGGGCTGTCTGTGAGGGGCCGGGACGCCTGGCCGCGCCCAATGTCCAATCTCACTCCACAGAGCTTAAGTTGCCTTCTGCTTCCACCGGCCATTGTTGCCGCTTTACAAGGTGATGTGTAATGTTTCAAGAGGCGACAGCAATGAGGCTGTCATCACAACTGCAGCTCCGGGGGTTTACCCTTTGAGCGTTAACAAGTTCCATTAACCTTTCCCCTAAATTCAACTGATAACATTTACCTTCAGAAGTCACTAATTGGTACGTAACTTTGGCTACGTCCACATGGCAGGTGTTTATGCTCGATTCCAATATTTATTTTGTTTTGCATGGTTGCTCATATTACTACGACCTGAACGTGACCCGCATGCGCAGAAGAATAATGTTGCATCCACCGTTCATGGAGTGATGTATTGTCATAAAATCATAAGACGGAGGCTAATGACAGAAAGCAAAACTAATAGCAACATCTTTTTTGTGTCGCATTATCTGCAATGTCTGCAGGTTAGTCTGGATGCATAGTCAGAGCCAACAGTGGTGGGATTGTGATGCGTTTCACTGAGTCAAACTTTTTATAATTTCATGATTTATGATCTTCATTGTGTTTTGTGACTCAAGACTATTGAGGCTTCTGCTAAATAGCTGCTTATATACCTTTGTAAGCAAGCTAATTTGTTTTTGCTATCGATTGGGTAAGTGCAATTTTGTTGCCACTCGGCTCGTCAGTGTTTGTACATTTCTATGGAGATATTGATCTTAAATTCCATTCATAATCGTCTTAAAAAGGTCTTTAAAGAGTCTTAAACTTGAGTTGGTGAAACCTTTCCTCAGCCCTGGAGCAGAAAAACCGTTTGAAGATGATGAATGGAGATAAATACAGGGAATACATCAGATACACTTGAAGCTTATCCGTCTTTCTGAAAAGTTACTTTTGAGTTATTTTTGTCTTAATTCAGGTTTAATAAAATGTTTGCACTAGAAACTTGAATAAAACATTTTGGTAGGATTGTGTTTTTGCAGTGTAGTAGAGGCTTGCAGCCATTACACCTGAGGTGCAAAATAGACTTTGCATTGTCCTGACTAGTGGGGACAAATTGAAAATAAATGGTGCACTTTTACCATTTTTACTTGTAAAATAACCCACGAAGCTATCCGCTACTGCTTTTGATCACCTGAAATCAGACCAGAATACGTCAAAGTTTGTAGCCGCGATACGGACAAAAATGGGGAAACATCCCAGGACTGCGAGTACTTTTTCTAAGACTCAGAGTCTCGGTGTGCCTCGTAAAATCCTCTCTCCTCCTGTTATCTTATTAACGCGATATCCGTAAGTCTGCAGCCTCCATCTGACTTCTCTCCCAACCGGCCCCAAACTTCCTCCTCTAGTTGGACCGCCGCTGGACGCCGTGTGGTTTCCAGGCAGGACTTTCCACAGCGGAGTGACGTTAAGGATAACAGACACGGCTGATGTATTCACCACAGTGTCTGCTGCAGCTCCGGATGAGAACAACAGATGATTCATTCGCTTGTCGTCCAACAACCAGACTAACGCATCTGCCAGTGAAAGCATCCAAAACCAGCGCAGAATAAAGTTCAGCATTACAATAATTTGACATTCTGGTGATGACATGCAGGCGGTTTGTACAGACGAGGTTTCCATGAGGATAAGCGCATGGCAGTCAGTTGATAAAGCAAACCTCGCTCAGGTCAGCTTGTTTTTTTGTTTTTTTTAATGCTGCCGTGTCTTGAATCACCTCTACTGCCCCCCCATCCCACCCTTCAGCCGACTCTTTCAGTCTATAATTGCCCCACACAACAGCTCGGCTGCCCTTCCCACCATAATAACCTCACAGTCGCCCCCAGGGGCATCCTGCCATCCGTAGCCGTCTTTCGTTTGCCCCTTTATCTTTCCTAGATTGAATGTTGCCTCTCGGTGGTTTCCCCAGTTTTCCTCCTCCTCCTCATCATTGCCACTGATCGCGTTTCTTAAGCGAAATGACAAGAGACACAATGACGGATGGATGTGCACTCCTTGTGTTGTCTGCGCTCGCTTCACGTTTATTAATCCTGTCGCTAAAGCGGGACAAAATGCGTGTGGTCCGTTGGCGAGTGATGCGACTGATTTTTAAGATGTATTTGTACTTTTAACATTTTGGTTTTTTTCCTGCTTGTTTGTTTCCACGGAGTCCGTCCATGTGACTGAGTGGAAGCAGAGTGGTATATATGCAAACAGCAACCCACCGCTCTTCCTCCTCCTCCTCCTCCCGCCTCTGTGCCATATTCGCCCAAGTGTAAGTGCTCCTGCTTGAAATGGGTTCACCGTACAAAGAGACCCAGTGTCTCAGCATGCGGCATGGCACCCTGGCATCAGCCCTGCTGTTTGTGGCACTGGGAGATTAATCAGGCAAGAGCAGGTTTTCACAGAAAATGGATGGCTTGATATGGTTGCAAAAAAATAACAAAAATGTGTCAATATAAACGTTTCATCTCAGTCGATTAGCTTTTTTTATTTCTTACCTAGTTAAAATAAGGACCAGATGGAAAAAAAACAGGTTGAATTTAAATATTTGTTTTAATTTTAAATGTAACCTTTTAACCTTTCATAAGAGGTCAACCAGGTTGTCCACACATTCTTAAAAAGTCTTAAGAAATCTTAAATTCATGTATTTAAAACTAAAGCCTTAAATTCATTTGAAAAATATAAGTTTTCCTTGTATACATTAATAACAGGCATTATATTTTGTCGCTGCAGGACTATTTAATATATATAATATAGTTTCTCTCGAGGAAAAGATTCAGTCGCTAACTAGCTTTTTTGTGTGTGTCTATCATGGGTTCGTGAAAATGTCTCACTAGTTGGCTGGATGACATTCTGTTTTGTTTTGGTTTTTTTGTTTGTTTTTTTGGCCACAAGCTGACTTCTGTTGCCAACCAATGAGAGCCAGCAGCATCCCCTGATTGCCCCCCGCATTAATATTTTTGGCCTTAAATTTAATTATTATTAAAAAGTCTTAGATTTTGCTGAAACCTACAGCGGTGGAATAAATAAGCTGGTATAAATAAAGATCGATCATGCTCGTGTACGTGCGAACAGCGGAGAAACAACTTACCGTTACAGGAGAACTGTTCATCCTCTGTCGATGGTGGCCTTGCTAACTAGCATTAGCATTCATAGCAGGCTTTGTTGTGTCAGAGTTGCAACATTTAGAAATTATATTTCCCGAACATTCACAGAAACACAAACAGGTCCTCAGGCAAGTGCAGAGGGAGGGGGGCGCAATGGGCTTGAGCCCCTGCCCCTTTTATCCTTGATGCCCCTTTTGAGATTTTTTTTTTTTTTTTCAAATTATTATTTTTTTATCTGTATGTCAGAAGGCCTGCTTGTGCCCCTCAGCAATAATGTTTAGCTAAATATAATAATTTAACAAAATAAACTAGTCTGGCTGCCCTCAGTCTAATAATGATTCTCAGTTTCTGCCTCCATGTTGTTCAGACTCCGGGTCCATGATGAGGAGGAGGAGGGGATCAAATCTTTGCCTCTAACTATCAAATTATGGGCAAGAATATTTTTATTCACAAACCAGGGCTTTGAGCTGCGAAGGGTTGGGTTAGGGTCTCTGCTCTGCAGACACAAAGCCTTCTTTTCAAGTCTAATCAGGTTTGTGGTTGTAGTACAGGTGATAGTTAGTTCACTATATGAACTTTTGAGATGATGACTAGCTTCTCCCAGTTGTAAAAATAATACATTTTTGCCATGGATACTCATCATACCAACTACCTGAAACTAAAAACGTAAGAGCAGAAAAAGACGAGATGACTGACCTAAGACCCAATCCCTCAACAAAAAACAACCATGAAGAAAAGTCTACAGAAAGAATAAATCAGTTCAGACGTACGCAAAGAGCTTTCAGAGCCGAACGGTGAGATTGTTTTTCAAGACTGATTTGAACAATATTGCTTTGTCCAAACATGTCATATGAAAGGTGGGATGAGACTCCAGCTGGACAACATCAGCCTCCCATTTAGCTCCAGAGACTTGGCTCTCTTTTGAAAATCCAGAGAGCAAGATGGTTCGAGGAGAACCAAAAGGTCGCCTACGTCCAAAGAGAACTGGACAATACAAGAGCCGAATTACAAAGGCATATAAGATTAATGGAGATGAAGAGACAACGACCGACAGTAGAAGAGTTTTCCAACTCAGAGTCTCTCAGCCCGGCTATTATCACTTCCCAGGTGCACAGTGATATAAAACGCAAGCAGAAAATGCTGCTGCAGCAGGAATTGGAGCAACTGAAGGCAGCTCACATTGCTAGCAAGGAAGCATTTATATCACAAATTTGGGCAGAAAAAGAAAAAAATGATGCCCTTCGACAAGAGCTGGACCAAGAGAAGACTCACTACGAGGAGATTCAAACAAAATACAAAGCTGCAGGTCAGGGGAACCTGTAGGAAGACATGCAGCTATTCTATGAGGAGAAAATCAGGCACCAGCAAAATCTCAATGAAAACCTGAGAGCAGAGAAGGACGATCTCCAAGAACAAATGTCCAAGGAGATCGCCTGCCTGCAGGAAACGGAGAAACGTCTGCAGAGGAAGCTGCAGACGTTTTGGAAAGAGCATAATCTGCACTGATTATGAAACCTTAATCAGTGCAGATTAAGGTTTCATACCAACAACTCAACTGGAGGTATGAAGCAGATGTTTCTGCACTGAGACAGAAAGCAGAACATCATCAGTATGAGGTGAACTGAGAAAAAGAAGTTAATTTGGAAAGAGCAAAGTATGACCGTCATCTCAACACACTCCGATCAGAAAGGAACAATCTGCGTGTCCGTGGGTTTTCTCCGGTTCCCCCCAAATTTCCAAAATCATGTAAATTATCCTCAAAAAAGGTCGTATTAATTTCTGACAGTCCTGAACCATTTCAAAGACCTCAACATACATCTCATATTTTGGACTACAAAAAGGACAGCACCGTGTTGCAGTGGTTATCGCTGCATCTTCACACAAAAAAGGTCTTCATTCTTAACCGGGCGCCTCTTTCTGTGGGAGTTTGTATGTTCTCCTCGTGTTAGTGGGGATTTTCTCCGGGTGCTCCGGTTCCCTTCAAATTTCCAAAATCATGTAAATTAGGGTGACTGACCAATGAAAATTGGTCAATCACCAATTGACCAATTTCTAGAACATTTAATTTGCAAACTGGAGAAACAAAAAGTCATTTTGTGAGCGGCTGTAGATAGAAGTTATGCAGAACCTGAAGGAAGATTCGGCCCATTTAGAGCTCACAAAATAAACATCAGAGAAAATACTGGAGCAATAATTAGAACCGCAGCATAAAGCCAAACATGCCACAATTAAATTAATCAAAATGTCCCCAAAGCATCGGGGGACTGACATAGGAGCCACCGGGGGATTCCAGGTAGATTCCAGAGATGAGCATCACAACAGCTGTTCATGCAGGGCCGGCCAAAGGTAATATTTGGGCAGAACCCCCCCTCTCCCTGAAACTCTTCCTACTAAGAACCTCAGTATCACTAACTTGTTTAAATATCAATAAGGTGAATCTGAGAGGGAGACCAGGTTTATTGGCCGAGTTTAAAATCAATCACTGATTATTGGTTATTTGCTGTGAAGTATTTGTGAACAAACACAAAGATTACACCATATTGTAGACATGGTAACACAACAATCAAACTATCAAGATTATTGTTTAAACATTTACAAAGTAAACTTCCTAATTAAATCCTAAATGTATAAAAAAAAATTCTCAGCTGAATGCATTAAACAAAATTTAATAACATTCTCTATAAATGGTGCTACAGCTTTAGGTCTGTGTTACAATTCAACCATTTCTAGGGCCTCCTGGATGTCTGGAGGCCCCTACCAGCAGCTACTGAGTTTTCTTTGTCTTGATATCCCAGTCTTACAATTTTGGATCTCAGAGGTGCTAACATTAAAAAGTTATATACAGTAGAGTTAACCCCTTTGAGATTTTTTTGATCTATAAATCAGTCTGCAGCCAAGTTGTTCTAGAGGTTAAATAGATATTATTAGGGCTTAATTAGTAAAATGGTAGCAAATTTGCTTATTTCATAACCAGAGACTTTCTCTCCTCTGGTCTGTTTAACAGCTACAGTCTCAAATCAACTCAGACCTCCAGGAATGTCAGCAGCAGAAGCAGTAACTTTATACCTATTGGGGAAAATATAGTGCATATCATTGTCCCCACATGATGGCAATGATTAATATGGGTTTTTGCTATGTTGTTGTACGGTGTTTTAAGATCTTGTCCAATGTGCCCCTTTTTAACCTCGAGCCCCTGCCCCTCCAAAAGTCTGTGCTGGCCCTGCTCACAGTGAACAACTTGAACAGAACTTCACAGGACAGATTGAAGACAAAACTGTATTTCCTATGCTGTTAAGATGTCACTCAACCTCTGAAAGGGTCAAAATTCATCTGTGTTTGTACAGTTTCTTGGCTTTTGTGATCTATGCACACAGTTGGGTTCTCCAGCAGCAGTCTGTCAGCATGAGTCTCTGCTCAGGGGCTTGTCAGCCCCCCTGCCAGTCAAGAAACTAAACACTATTAAACCCACAGAAACGGCCTGGCCACGGTGTAAAGACGCCTGTGCTCCTGCGTTCCTCGTCCACTGCGACATTAGATCCAGTCTCCCTCTTAATTCTAAACAGCTGCTTCACATGTGACTCGTGCTCCGTCATCTGTGTTTCTAGCAGCTGATGTTCATGTCAAGTTTTGATGTGGATCCCTCCATAATGCGGTTTAATGGCTCTTTGCTGACGGCTGATCCTCTGTTTGCTGTTGGACAGGCGGCACATTTACAGCGAGCCGCTAATCTCCTGCAGGATGATGAGGCCGACCCGTGCATGGCATCCTGTGTTTCTAATGAGGTTGGACGTCACCGCATTTGGCTTCCCTACAAAAACTTGAACGCTGAGTCGGCACTTTGTCAGTTCTCGTGGAACGGTTAAGAAATCATTTTGTTATTTTGTTTTGGTTTTTTTTGCTCTTTAAAAGCTTCAGCGAGAGCTAAGCATATTAGAATTTGTAAATGTAGTTTTTGTTGCTGCTCAGCAACTCGACTGCGTTCTAGCACTAGGAGGATTATTTAAATGCTCGCCTTGCTAAATTGGCACATTGCATTAAGAGAGAGAGAGGAGGAAAATGCAGGGGAGTCCCGTTGAAGCGGAGCTCCTGGCCTATAGGTGGCTCATTATTTTTCTAATAACCAGAGAGTCAATTGGGATAATTTGCAGGTGCACACGGCTCCTGCTCCTCCAGGAGACGACGCACACAAACAAGCACTGTTGAATTTGGCTCATTTAGTGTTTGTTTTCAGTTCTGAATCAAAATGTGCAGAAACATCTGCAGCTGGGTTTGTTGAGTTCATTTTAACAATATAGTAGTTTGACATTAAATATAGCAAAGTTAGTTATGTTTTATATACTGTGTGTGTATTTGAGTCACATAACTGTTGGGGTCAAATGTGTGAACTAATGGTAAGGGTCAGTGGTGGACAAGCTAATTAGGACAGTAAACAATGGTGCTGCAGTGGGGGCCCTGGAATCATTCATAGGGCTTAATTATCAGTTCTGTGATGGATTTATTTATTTTATTACAGAATATTTGGGTTGTATTTATCAGCTGAGTTTACCTGCCACTACAGAAACCCTAAAGTGCGCGCTTTTCTAAATGCTCATTACTACATACATGCGACTTGTGCATAATTTTTAACGTCATCACATGATGGGTCGTGGTTTCAGTGCTACTAGATACACACAAACTGATTTTGTTAAATGTATGTGCTCACTGCACAGAGCCTTTAGAACAGGGGTGGCGAACTCCAGGCCTGGAGAGCCGCAGCCCTGCAACTTTTAGATGCGTTTCTACTTCAACACACCTGAG